>JAFIDM010079850.1:39633-77973 GCA_023159025.1 Thereuonema tuberculata | reverse complement strand
ATCATTAAGTGATTTTTCACCAACTGGGGAAGGCTTGGAATGATAGGAGTGTCGAGAAGGGCAGAAAGGGGCGGTAAGTCTTACATTCACCGATCTCGATATTAATTTCTTATCAACTTACAAAATAGGAATATAACATTAATTTATAACTACCATTGGACTTTTTTACCAATTGGAAAATTTCAAGTGATCACACAATTACAATTTCTTCGTCATCCACATCATAACTCTTTTTTGTAACCCGAGCGAAGCACGGGTATTTTGATATATAATTATATTATGTTTCACTTTTATTTATTTTTTTGAAGCATTATTAAAATATCTAATACTTTTTTGGAATACAATAGTTCGTATTAATGTGTTAAAGGAATCTTATGCTGTATACACATTTAAGAACGTTTTTGATACACACAAAAGACAGGCAGGACGTCTCAACCTTATCTGAGGTTATTATCAAAATGTGTTCATATTATTACAGCAATTCAATTGCAGGATAATGATCTTGACTTGACTTGAGTCACTATAGTCTTACCCTGGACTTAACTGCAGGTTAGGCTCTGGAGCGTATCCCCAAATCGAAACAAAGGATCTTTTTTTTTAACCTCTCAATTGCACGTAATGCACTACTATTGTCATATGTAACTGCACTGGGTCGTTAAATTCAAATTTGGTCGCCGAGAATAGCACAACAAGATGCTAGTACATAATATAACATTTCACTTAAATTCTATGTATTGTTAGTAACTTAATTACTATTTTAATCACAGGAAAACACTAAAATTAAGGTTATAAAACTCCTTAATAACAAACAATTCATACCTCCTATAAATAAATACACAAAATCATCTTTATCACCAATATTTCATTCTTGTCACCCAAGAACTTTGTCAAGGCTCCATAACCCATAAAAAAAAATTACATAAAGAAAAATATAAAGAAAAGAAACTTCTTTTCTTGTATAATTCAAAATCATTAACAAAAAGCGAACGTGACACTCTTTAAAATAAACAAAAAACAATCAAATGTTAATACATATTAACATATAACACAAAATAATGATAAACAATCAAATAAATTAACAACAATTAACAAACAATCAATCATTCAATTAACTCGCTTACTACCATTTCAGTAATTTCTTCAATCTTAAATCCTTCTCTATAAATTTTCTGAATATACCATATGTAATAACATTAACCTTCAAAGATCTATCCTTATTCAAGCATTTACTACTATTAACAAAGCATCATTCTAACATTAGTTTTTTGGTGTCATCTTTACATTCATACAAAATATCCACTAATGGATCAGGATTGTGACCATTATTTTCGCAATGGTCCGCCCATTCCGATATTCCTCTCCTTTTTTTTTTAACGCTCTATAGTGTTCTTGTACCCGTTCTTGTAACATTCTTCAAGTACTTTGTACGTAATATTCAGAGCATTCCCTATATGTCAAAATGTATACCACTTCCATTTTATGTAATATATTTTTATCGATGAACTTTTTCTTCTTAAACATTTTCCCACTTCTGTAAAAAACAATACTTCATTCTCTTTACAAACATTCTTAATGCATTTGTTCAATTTGATTCCTGTAGGAAACTTGCCAAATTGGTAACTTTTCTCAATTTTTTTACATTATCTCGACAAATATTAGTTCTCTTCTTAAAAAATCTGTTATATGATGTTATGTTATTTTATGTTATGTAGTGAATGATGGCGGCAGAGAAGCCAAGCACTGCGACCGGAGGTCTATTGTACTATCCCCTGGAAATGAGGAAAGATGGAGAGAAAGACTGAGAAAGTATGGTGGGAGAAGTGCAGGGGAAACGAGAGAACCCCGAGAAAACCTGCCCAGCGCGGATCGTCCACCATCACGAAACTAAAAAAATCTGTTAATAACAGACAAAATAAAACCCTCTGGATATTCATTAAGCAATAGTTTTCTCTTTAAAATTTGGATTTTACTATTCCACAAATTCTTGTCTTCGATACATTATGTAATTCTTTTCTTTGTGTTTTTATTTAGAGGCCATATGAATTGTTCGATAGAAAGTTATAGGAAGATTCCTTAATATCAATTTCATTAAGAAGCGATCAGTCAAAAACAAAATAATACGAGTAGCAATGAGCTGCGCAGGCATTAGTATATATCGTTTGTTATGTACGCAAAATGTACGTAATTCGGAAGCAAACGCCGTAACTTCGGGGTATGGTTGCAAAGTGTACGTAAACCGAGGTATGATTGTTTATTTGCAAATGTATACAAAATATTTATGTACAGAGTTAGCTGCAAAAATTTACATCAAAGAATGTATATGTTATTAAATGCTGAATATTAAAATTGTTTTTCAGTGATAAAAATACTAGTGTTGTAGTGTCTATTCATTTCTTTAATTCCATTCAGTTTTATTTATTTTTGATTCATTTATCGCAAACTCATTTACCACACGTCAGGTTGGTTGAAACGCTGTAACTTCAACAACACAGATTCTGGAAGCTATTTTAAGTCAAAAACATAATTTAGCATATATGTAAATCATTAAAGGATTTCTTGTATATTTACTGTAATTAAGGCTTTATATTGCTGTCTTTATGAGTATGTATACGATTTCTTAAATGAAGAGAGACCCTTTCACGATTTAACAATTTGGACATTTCTTTTCTATAATTATATGTTACGTAGACCTCCAGAATGCTATGTTGAAGCTACAATGTTTACAATCTTATCATTCAATAAATCTTCATACTTCTAGACTATATATTTGATAGGAGTTAATTTATCTTTCACATACCCACATAAAAAAAAGGTTAACCTCTCGTGAGGGGAGCATGGAGGCCATGATAGCAGTGCGTGATCATTCCCTTTACGATCAATCCATCGGTTTCGCAGTGTACAGTTCAAGAAGTCACGAACGTCATGATGGAAATGTAGTGGAGCACCATCATGGTAGACATCCTGAACTGTACACTGCGAAACCGATGGATTGGTGGTACCGGGAATGAAGATCATGCACTGCTGCCCTGGCCTCCACGCTCCCCTGAATTAACCCTTGTGACTTTTTTTTTATGGGGTATGTGAAAGATACAGTGTTTGTGCCACCATTACCGGCTGATCTGCCAGAGCTTCGGACTCGCATCTGCAACGCTTTTTATGGAACTGACAGTGACACGCTACATCGAGTGTGGGACGAACTTGATTACAGAGTTGATGTGTGGAGAGTCACTACAGGTGCACATATGGAACATCTTTAAAAACGTAACAAAAACTTGGGAGAGTTTCTCTGTGTCTCTGTACAATTTTTTTGATATTATGTTAAATAACCAACTCACAGTGTAATCATGAAACCACTCCAATCATTTGTAGACACTCTGTATATATAAACAAAAATAAATAATAATAATAAATTCTTACCTATATACTGATTTATTAAAACGAGGGTGATTCAGAAAGTAATGCCTCCAAGGTGATACCTTCATTTGTGTGGGACAGATAGCACCGATACAGGTATCAGTGGAAAGCTTGCAATGTCAGCTACAAATGGTGGCATCATTTTTCAACATAGTCCCTATTACAGGCAACATATTTGCGCCAACGCGAAACACGGTTTTGCATGCCGTCGGCGAAGAATTGTGATGGCTGCTGGCGACACCACTGCCGAACTGCTACTTCCACCTCCGCGGATCCGTAAGTTTGGGGAAGAGCCAAAAGGCGCAGGGCGCAAGATCCGGACTAAACTGCAGTCATACGCGATGAATGTTGCTGGGCGCACAACCTTCCGCAATCAGCATTTCAATGACAACCCTTTTCTTTGAAACCGCATTGTTGTCAACCTGACGTCACCACTGGATGTCATGTTATTGCTCCATTACTCTAGAACGAGAAGAGATAGGAAGGTGCAACAAGTGACATTCTAGCTTAAACATCAGTGCATTAATGATAAAAAATTCAGATTGTTTGCAGGACTACTGGCCAAGTAGAGGGCTTGGAAGCATTACTTTCTGAATGCCCCTTGTACTTCTATTAAAAATGTATACATATTATTAAAAATATATTAAAGCTTCTGTACTAATAAAATATGTTCTTAAAAGTAAAAGTATCTACAGTCTAGTAAATAACAAATTCTAATAAGAAATTCTAATAAGAAATGTAGGAATCGTGAGTCTGGAAGCTCAAATGATAAGGTGCTTGGTTCGATCCCGGCGATGGTCGGGATTTTTTTTTTTTTTTTACCAAATGGACAAAAGAATTCACTGTTCTGATAAAATGGGTGTCTAATTTCTTAGTGTTATTTCCTTTAGACAAGCTTTACCTATACAGTATCCAGTCTTATGGTTTAAATCATTAGTTCCCAAACTTGGGGCTCGAAGATCTCTGTTAGAGGAAAGTAAGTTAAGGATGCCGCATACACAAGTCAAGCAGTTAGAGGCGTAGACTACTGATGATTCTCGACCACTGGAATGCAAATAAGGTTTTATCTTTTTTGAGTATTTTAGTGTTTAATCTTTTCTTTTTTTTATTAAAATACAAATTAAAACAAGTCAATTTACAGTTGTATAGTAAACACAAGACAAAGCGAACCCGTACAATTTAGAATCTATCAAAACGCTTGCGTTGTTGAAAGTGTCACTACTGGTGATTGGCGCACAAAATTCATTTGTTCAAGCCGTTGTACTTCAAGATTTGTACGAAGACATTTACAAACGATGAGCGCATTGCGTTTATTTAGTATGTTTAGATCCCCGTTTTATACCATTCGGGCGACGCACTCAACGGAAACAACTGCATTGATTGAGGGTAGCACATTCGAACTCAGCAGTCATTCAGTATATATAGACTTCAATTTGTTCCATTACTACTATTTCCCTGACCCGTTCAGTAGCCACCTAAAACCGGAAGTGGCCTGGGCCGAAAATCGGATTTTTCCCCAAGTCCCTTGATTCTTGGGGCTCAGACTTCCGGTTTGAGCTATGGAGAGCATTACATGTATACAAGGGAACTGTAAATGCTCCTCTACGGAGTGGCTATAAAGAGGATTTTATTTATTTTTAAGCAGCACCCTCATTGAAAATTATATTGTAAATTTAATTAAAATAATACTTTAAAATATATTTTTTTTCTTAAAGTTTTACATCTATTATGTCGCACAGTTTAATGTAAATATTTATAGAAATCACTTATTTATATATAGCTGTATTATACGGTATTCATTTTAATCTTTACCGTTATTTATTTTAAATCATTTCTTTTCTATTTCCTAATTATTGCTGTTCTGTTTATTTTTAAATTCTTTTCCGTTACAGCCGTTTAATTAGTTAATTCATTTAAGTTCATTATGTTTTTATCCAATCATTGTGCATATTTTTAATTACTTATTCAATGAAATTCAACTTTGTAAAATCTATAAAAACCCATGTTTTCTGTTTAATAAATTAATTCAGTTCAGTTCCAAACTTGACTCGTTGCTTCTTCGCTTCTACAAGACTCTCCCACAAATACCATTACAATATTATTGAAATTTTTATATTACTAAAATTTTCAGTATGAACTTTTGGGTCTCCATTATGAGACACAGTTCCACTTTTTGAGATTAATAAAATTAATACAATTGAGCAACCCTAATCCGGAATCCGGAACATTTCAATATGATGTACTACGTGGTCTATGCAAAGTGTGCAATAATTTTCCTTACACTGATAGATACATTGGTCGCCTAAGAGACAGTACGAAGATAAACTGTTGCTAATTGCTTGGGATCCCAAAACCGAGGAGTATTTCTAGGTTTTCTGTGTGTTCTGCTTCAATCAACAAGAATCCAGAAGATTCTTCTATGTCACTTCTCTGCAACACCATCATGCCATATTCCGGAAAAATCCAAAATCCTAAATATTCGGTCCAAGCAATTCTGGATTATGGAAACTTAGCTGTAATAATAATTCAGAATAGATGTATTGGAAAAATTTTGAAGTTAATAAAAAAAAAAAAATGCTAAAAACAAAAGTTAATACAAATTCCCATTTTAAGGATTTTTCAAATTACCAACTGCTTTATGTTGTAATTATGAATATTATTTGGAATGCTCAGAAGCCAATCAGTGTAAGTCAATAAACCAAAAAATAAAATAGGTTTTTTAAAATTACGTACCAAAAAATAACTATTTTTGTTAATTTGAAGAATGAATTTTTAATTGAGAGATAACATAACTATACACTTAGAGGAGTGATATGGGCACTTTGTCAACCGAAAGTATAAACATTAGAGTATGACTTTCAGAAAAAATTTCAATTTAAAAAAAAAATGACTTACACTGATTGGCTTCTGAGCACTTCATTTATTATTAATGATTACAATTATATTCTTGTATTTCAGTGTCTCTTTCAGTATAGTGTAGAAGCACGAAAGACAGGGGTTGGCGAGCAAAGCTGATAATGGATTTACTTCTTCAGAAATTAAAAAATAATAAAGATTTTTCTTTTAGTTTCTGATATTAATTTTAATAAATGTCATGGATTAGAAAATTTTAAATAATAAGGTTTTATAATTAATTGTTAGATTATTATATTCTTAAAAAATAGTGTATTTGTATATTTAGACTATTTATCGAGGTAATATATATATGTAAAGTTCCCATATTTCTTTTGTAGATCCCTCCTTCTACAGCCTCTACCATTAAATATTTCCAACATCACAAATTTAAATGTAAAAAAAACTACATTTAATACTAAAGCAAATTTTCAAATAGATTACGTCTTTTCTTTTTCAAGCCTAAAAATAACAATAATAAGTTGAAGAACAATTAAATTCCTCGAGAAAATATTAACAATATCATTTACTTACAATCTTTGACATGATATAGCTTAACAATTTAGTTCCTTGATTGTAACCTTATTATTACATTTTGTGGATATTTTATCTACAAAACTTTTAGCTAATCTTATGAAATATTTCTCTATTTCAAAACCATCATTCCTATTCATATTTTTTCTTTTTGTGTTCCGGATAAACATACTTTCTATTATCTTTCTTAGCTTGGTGTCTCTTTCAATATATAAAATTTGTATCTCGTTGTTAATGCAATGATTTCTGTTCACACATGTTCTGCCACTTCTGATTTTTCAATGTACTTGTTCCTAATGCTGGAACCATATTCCGTCATTCGTTCCTTCACTGTTCTTTTACTGCGTTTATGTTTATACTATGCTTATACTATGTTTATACCATGTCCTGATTCATAATTTAGTATGTGTTCACATTTGTATTTTTTTGTATAATGTTTCATAATTATCTTATTCTCATTTCTAGTTAAACATATATCCAAAAAATTAGACTATTGTCCACTTCCTTTTCTACCTTAAATTTGATGTCATCAGTAATTTTGTTAAATTAACATAAAAAGAAACATAATTGAGAACTATATGCAAAGGATTGACGTCAACACGAGTAGTGAAGATGAATTCAATAGAGAAATTATAAATATGAAAAGGATCCTTAGTAAAAACGGTTATCAGGAAAAATTCATAAATAAAACTATAAAGAAATACCACACATTAAAAATTAAAGAGTTAACAACAAATAACAACAGAAGATATTTCATACCATACTTAAACAAAAGTAGTCTGACTTTAAAAGAAATTTGCAAAAGTTTTGGCTTCACTGTTGGATTTGAATATAACAACAAACTGAAAAATATTTTATGTTGCAAATTGAATAATAGTGTTAAGAAACATGAAATGGATATAATTTACAAAATAGAATGCAAGAATTGCGATTTATTCTATTTGGGCGAAAGTAAAAGAACAGTGAAGGAACGAATGACGGAACATGGTTCCAGCATTAGGAACAAGTACATTGAAAAATCAGAAGTGGCAGAACATTGTGTGAACAGAAATCATTGCATTAACAACGAGATACAAATTTTATATATTGAAAGAGACACCAAGCTAAGAAAGATAATAGAACGTATGTTTATCCGGAACACAAAAAGAAAAAATATAAATAGGAATGATGGTATTGAAATAGAGAAATATTTCATAAGATTAGCTAAAAGTTTTGTAGATAAAATGTCCACAAAATGTAATAATAAGGTTACAATCAAGGAACTAAATTGTTAAGCTATATCATGTCAAAGATTGTAAGTAAATGATATTGTTAATATTTTCTCGAGGAATTTAATTGTTCTTCAACTTATTATTGTTATTTTTAGGCTTGAAAAAGAAAAGACGTAATCTTTTTGAAAATTTGCTTTAGTATTAAATGTAGTTTTTTTACATTTAAATTTGTGATGTTGGTAATATATATATATGCCATAGCAAAGAATACTTCAGCTTTCTATGTTAAAAATAGGTCAGATGTCTGGGCGCTGAATGTGTGTGAAATTTTTAACTTTCACTTGTTCCCAACACGATACAAAAAATATTGAGAGAAATAAAAATTTGCCTTATTAGAATAATATCAGAATTTCAAAATAGCTGTTTATAGCTTGACTTTATAGGTTTTCTATAGGAGTCATCTGCAGATGTCTTGGGTCATTCTCCACTTGCAACCACGTACGACCTTCGAATAATAAGAGGATTGCCCAGACCTTCAATGCCGGAAGTAGAGGCAGCCATCAAGGTCGTTGGTTCAGTTCTTGTTTTGCTGAAGGAATCCGAGGCATCAGTGTCTGATTTGGTGTGTTTTTCTGCCTTTTATCAGGATTTCCACAATAGCCCAATTATAGGTTTACCACATGAAGGGTTAGGTTTCACGCAAACAACATCCACCAACCCTTTTTAAAGAGACTATTTAATATATTTAAATAAAACCTTATCATTTTAATTTCTAAATATTAAAACTTTTTTTGTTTTTTGGTAATTATATTCTCATATTACAATTTGCTTTAAGAACTCAATTTATTCCAATAATTATTATCTAACTATAGTGAAATTGTAATTAGAACTTTATCATAATAAATATTATAGTAAGTTTTATGACAATAAATTAAATTTTAAATACCAAATTCACAATTCTAATGATTAAAATATAATAAGGTAGGGATAGTGATTAATAAACCAATCACAGTGCTTCGCAGCGGCTTCTGAGTCACCTTTATTTCAGAATAGACTGCGCCGGGGTGGTCTAGAAAATGCTCCCGCGAGACTGTTTGCGACCCCATGCTATCTTACTTACCCCTATTTATATGGAATAATCGTCATTCTTAACTCAAACCTTATTAATACACTGAATTCCTAATAATGATTAAAAAAAAAATTGTCCATGAGGGAATCGAACCCACGACCTTCGCATTATCACCACGACGCTCTAACCAACTGAGCTAACAAGCCTCCTGCAGCATTCAACATTCAGGCCACCTATAACTGAGCTAACAGAAGCCGTTGCGAAGCATTGTGGGATATGTGTCCACGAACAAACAAAGAGAAAATAAAACTGAAATAACTGAGATATTATTGGCTAATGCTACTCTAATGTCATTAGATTTGTGACGGTCATATAACAGAATTTGTCGTGAAAGAGAGTAACTATAATCTATAATAGGTTAGAAGTTGGAACTCCTATAGTTAACATAATTTTTCTATTTTCAGAAAATAAATATTTAATGCAGATAGAATTATCTAAAAGAGCGTTTTTTAATTATTATTATTTTTCAAAACCTATATTCTTAAAAATGTGTGTGTTTGTGTGTGTGTGCCTACTTCCGCACAACAGTAGAATTTCGCAGCAGTTCGCAGACGAATAGGAATATTGTTGCATGGTCGACACAACTGCGCAAATTTCTGACTCTTACAAATGCATTTAAGTATTGTATTGCATGTATGTTTTAGAATTTAAACCTGGATTTATTTATCGTTTTGGTTTTAAGATTTAATTTTCAGTTTATTTAATGTAATTTGTTTTGTTTTTTGTTTTTTTAGAATAAATACAACTTTTGTCTCCGTTACATTTGTGAAGCTTCTACAGCAAAGCGACGGGTGGCAGTCTAGTACTTTTAAAAAACAAGTTAAAAAATAAATGATCTCTTGGAAGCATCCCATCCCTAATTTTTAAATATTTGTGTAGTTTTTTAGTTTTCTTTTTGTTATAAAAAAAAATAAACAAACACCAAATTACCATTTTGTATTATTTTGTATTTATCTTAAACAAATACAAAATGTATTTTTATTTAATTTGTTTTTTTATATTCTTAATTTTTGTTACAGAAGATATTAAGATGTAAATAAAGATTTCTTTTGTAAATAAATGTTGTTTTTTTTAAATGGTTGTTACATTTTATCATATAATTTCTTTTTATAATATTATGCATTTTTTTTTTAGTTTTACTTATAAAATAAAATGAAAAAACAACATTCAATCGGTGAATATTGAATTGCTAGCTGTATCTTCCACATCTCAAGAACAAAAAAAATCTCTAATTTAATGCGCAGTTTGAATTTTTATGCTTTAAAAAATTCATTGAGGCCGGCGAACGGCTGGCACATGAATTTTCTCATTAATTTTTCATTAGTGAGTTTTTTTCATTGTTCATTTTTTCTCTTGAGGTAGGGCCTACCACTGCGCTTCGGATGATATTAATAGGAAAGTATTCGTTAACTTATGATCTCTGGACTTCATTCCACCTCTGACTTCTGTAAATTACTGGTGGAGGTAACTAAAGCAGCACTGACGTCGAGTTTCTTTCTATTATGTCCCATAGAGGCACGTGAAGCCCCTCCGAAATCTAAACAGAATTAAAATGTCTCATTGTTGAAATCAAAGGAACTATCATATCAATGTAAAATTGTCGTCTATTACGACACTATCCACGGGAAGACAGAGAGTGGGGTGCTGTTCTTACTTACCACAATACCGCACTATTTCTAACAAGTGCGTGACCTCGAACGCTGGGAATGCACGAAAATGTGCTTAGAATATAAATCGCTCATGCCAAAAACTGTGGTATGAGTTATTCTCATGCAAACCTGCACGTCTTACCACGAGAGACATTTGCCTATTGAAGGTCCACGACAGGAACTTTGGTAACGCGAAGAAACAAAATATCGATATAATAGGACCAAAAACACACCTATTTCAATATAGACACTGTATTGCTATTTTTTTCTCTGCTTAAAATAATTATGCAGGTATACTATTCACACAACTAGATTAAGTACGTATTAGTGCAATGGACATGCCATCGTCGGATGGCGCTAGCAGACAACAGATACGCTTTGCATGGGAATGACTTATACCACTTGTTTAGGGATGAGCGATTTATATTCTAAGCACATTTTCGTGCGGTTCTCAGCGTTCGAGATCACGCACTTCCCTTGTAAGAAAATTCTTCTTCCCTCCCCGAAAGAAAAATCCTGGCTACGGGCCTGCTCCCAGAATAATGATTAGTTAAAATTCGTTTTTACGATTACGAAATATCATTAAGTTATTAAGCTTGAAATTTCAATTAACAACCACTGCTATATTAATAGACAGAATGATAAAAAAAAGTCGATTCTTCTAAAAATGAATATAGTATTAAAATGAAAGAAAATGTTCATTTCTAACATGACCCTATTTTATTTATTTTTTTTAAATTATATGTCGCCTAATAACTTTTGAACCGCTGGATGGAACTTCTTGAAAATTAGCATGAATATTTAAGGACAAATGGCGGTCGCCAAACGAGACCTTTTTCTCCCTGGCGTTCGTAGCAACGGCGACTGTACAATTCTCTTCACCGTAGCGACCGCCATTTTCTCTTCCATTTGAATGTTAACGAAAAGCCAGGAAAGGTCAGTCTATAAGCTGCGTTGCATTCTGGGAGGTTCATCTTTGAGCGCACGGAAAATAATTACTTACTGTGATTCTTAATGACCTCCATACTGAGACCTCGTTGTTTACTGGTGACTACTTGCAGCTGATGATCGTCAATAAATGATGAAACAGCTGTTCTGGGATGTCATCTAGTAAACACTTGGTTTCACCCATTGTTATTTATAATAAAGAAGTAATACTTTACAATTAAGGAATAGCATTTTAAGGAAAGTTGACTGGATGTTCTTTCACGAACTTCTTATTTAATGTGAAGTTCTTTGTAGATAAGAAAGTTGTTAAAAGTAAAAGTCTGCGGCTTTACTCTTCATGTTACTTAATATTAGTGTGAATGGGGCACCACTTTGATAAGAAGATGAAGACATACATAAAGCTCGAAAAAGCTTCTTTTTGAATTCCATTCAAATTAACAAAACTCACAATTGTGGAAGTGCAAATTTTTCTTTATTGTAATACTTGTGGTATACTGTTAACGATTGTCCGGTAAAGATATATTTAAAATAAATATATACATTAAAACGAAATCAGTTGTATCTCAACCTGTTCTTAAATGATTAGTCATGAAAGGCTACCGAAGCGACGTGGCAATTACAAATGGATTAATCACTTAACGACATCTATTATTGGAAAACTGAACTGTTGCAATCATTTCGTGAATTAATGTAGAAATAATGCTGTTTGTTATCATGGAGTATAAACAATTACAAAATAATGATATCGCATTATTAGCTACCCATTTCGGAGCTACTGCCTTTGTCCTGTCCATCCGTGTCTTCCACCCCTAACAATTCCCGAACGGAAGGTCGGATCGACAAACGGATTTCACCATCATGTTCAGAGGCCCAAACACTGTAGAGATAGGGTATTTTCAGGGGCTAACGCCCTCCTCCCCATGGAATATTTGACATTTTCAAGATATTTGGCATTGTTTTCATGGGATTTCCGCTATTAGCTTAAATGTCAGAAATGCAACTATCTCATTTCAGTTATTGGTTATAGCTTGATGTTTAAGGTCTCGGACTCATATATTGAAGATTATCGGTTGGAATTCGTATAACTACTTTTTTTTCTGTTAATCTTTTTTTTCTCAATGTCGGCATGAATTTTTTTTTCTTGTTTTCCTAAATTTTCTAACTTTCTTTTTTATTTTTTTCCTAACTTTTTTTTTTTATTTTTCCTTACATTAACGTACTTCTTTTTTTTTTTACCATTATTTTTAAATTTATATTATTAAGGTCACCCTTAAATTTATGTTTTAGCACAAAATTATATTCAGTTTTTTTTACATTCATTTACGAAGTGTTTCCAACAGTTCTGTTTTCCAATAATAGACGTTTTCCAGTAATTCATATGTGAAATTGATACTTATAAAAATTGATATTTGTAATTACGATAATAATATGTATAAGGAATAACAATTAATTACCGTAAATTCTAATATTAATTTTATAAGTCTCAATTTCACTTATTGATTGATATGTTTAAGTTTATTTTGAATAACTGTTCTAACGTGGACTTGATTTAAGGCGTGGGAAAGAGTTGGGATCATTTCCCTGTTCTTTGCAGCTACAAAACCCTGTTTCCCTGTCAGCTTTAAACGAGTGATGAATTACTAGATTTTGAAAAGGTTAAGACTATGGAAAAATGAGAATCATTCAGATGATTCAGAGGCTGTACGATTCATAATTCTGACCTTTATGAGCAACGCAGTTCACATTCCGTCGCAGAAGCACTTCCTTTGGAGGCCGTCGCGTCGTCTGCGTTGGGAAAACGGTCGGTGCTGGGGGCAAAAGTGATGTCCGAAGCTTGGAAATTGTCTTTGATGTGGAATTTTAATAGAATCACTAAGTCATAGGACATTCTT
The DNA here is from genome assembly GCA_023159025.1 of Thereuonema tuberculata. Classification (NCBI taxonomy): domain Eukaryota; kingdom Metazoa; phylum Arthropoda; class Chilopoda; order Scutigeromorpha; family Scutigeridae; genus Thereuonema; species Thereuonema tuberculata. The sequence goes on along the minus strand of JAFIDM010079850.1, from coordinate 64,304 downwards.
CTGAATAACAAAATTGTCATTACAGCTTACGAAGAATGTAAGAAGCGATTTTTTTTTTTGTTTGTTTTTTTTATTTTAATTCAAAAAAATAAAAAAGCCGTAATTTAAAAAATCCATTTAGATTTTCATCACAAAAGCATTTTTTTTAATTACTTTTTTTTTCGTCCTCTTTACGTATTTTACATTAATTTTATTAAGCAATCAATTTTTTTTTTTACATAAAATTTTCTACTGGATCAAGTGGCTCAAGTGGTAAAAGACCTTGTATACGAGATTCCGTATTCGCGGAATATGAACGTTTTTCGTAGTAGGTTTCTGCTTTTCACGGCCCTAAGGTTCACCTATTCTAGGGTTTTTTTTCTCGTGTAAAAGGCGGATAATCGTTTGCTATGATGCTGGATTTTTTTTTTTTCAATGAAAACCTCAATTTCCTGTATCTTCGAGTTTTTATCACGGGATTTATATTTCTTCCAAAAAAAGTGTTCTATAAAAAAAAATGCTCTGTAAAAATCTAAAGTGGTCTAGATTTTAATTTCTTGCAGGCGCGGTTTTTTATTATTATTATTTTTCTTTCTGTTGCAGAATTCTTATCGCTAAGAACACATTTCCAGAACAATTCTTGAATTAGAAAAATTATTTAAAAGAAATAGATGATTTCTTTTGAAAGTGGACCCCACTATTGTTTTGCTGTTAATGGATTTGACATTTAAACTTAACCATGACGTCCAATAAGATGACATTGCAACGTTCAACACGATCTCGGAAAACCCATGTCGATAGTCAAACACAAAACTCTGTCAATAAGAATGCTTTTATACTGCGACTCAAGGTGAAGCGTATGAAAGAGTGGCGGTGTCGCCGGCTCATCTCACCAGCCGACTGCCCGTGTTTGCCGTCACCAGTGTTGGGAAAGCCCCGTAGCCTACGTTATCGCAGCCAAAGGAATCAACATGCCTTAACCCGGATTTCAGACTCTATTGGAATTCCCGACCACTTACCTTGAAATAAAGATTTGAAAGCGAGAGGACAGACCCGCAGACGAAGCACAACCACCGTAGAGATAGGACCTAATACATTGTCTCACTGTTTTTACCATGTAACTAATGGGAACTAGTTAAATATGCAAAGCAGTTACAGGATCAGATGCTCGGATACCGTCAAGACTTATTTGATTTTCCAGTTCGTGTCCACTACAAGGTAAGAGCCTTTTTCGCTGACCTACTAATCTATAATATTGGGATCACTTAGAGAAAGAGACAAAACAATTAAGAGACAATGAGAAAGTCACATTACATAAACATTTAGATAACTCTAATTTTTAAGCAATTTGCTTTGGAATTCTTTGAAAGTATGAATTACATATTTCTAAAGCTACTTGTTTTTTAATGCAGCATTACTCCTACATAATGAAAACTCTCTACTTTTTAGAAACTATAAAAAGAAAAAGTATTTTTAATCCATTTTCATTAGCAATATCTCCTTTTCTTTATGTTTCTTCCATTTTTTTTTCAAGTTAATGAAAAAGTTTCGTGAAAGTGCAGTAATTTTGTTATATATATTGTCTAAAACTTTAAAGAATTGACTGAAAGTTAATTTACATTAGCTTTATTTTATATATTTAAAATAACAGTACATATAAAGAAATAGAAAATATGTACGCAGTACTATTTGACATAGAGAACTAAAGAATTCTTTAGTTGTAAGAATTCTAATAGCGTCGTAAGAATAAGTGAAAAACTATTAGGTGATTAGATTACATTATGGTATATTAACAAAAATAGTCCATAGTAAATGGAAGAATTTATTTCAAAATTGACGGTTTATAAAGTATAAATCTGTTTCCAAAGGTTTTGAATTATGAATAATTTTATTTTTAAACCGTGCTTTTTTGAGTGAAATAATTACAGATATATTAATATAAATGCATTATTTAAAATTGAATACACTAAATATCTCAAAATGAAACATAAACATCTTTTAATAGTTTTATAGTTAATGAATTTTTTTTCTTGCTAATTATAACTATGTTTGTTTTTTTGCTAACTTTCATTAATTTTTAATTTTTTTTGTTTTAATATTCTTGAATATTTATCATTAATTTACAATTAATATAAGGAATTTAGAAGTCATTACAGTATTTATATCTATATATTTTTATATTTTTACTTATTAGTTTATTTAAATCATATTTTGCTTTATAATAAATTTTCAAAATATATATATCATTTTTACAATTTCATTTTGTTTCCTAAAAATTTCTAAAAAGTTTTGCTTTGTAAAGGGCTCAACCGAAATCACAAAAGTTGACGCCATTTTGTACTGTATGTTTGCAACGTATTCAGACAATCCATTTTTTTTGTATTCATGTATTTTAGAGCAAGTTAGAATTTTTACTTTACAATTCCAGCATAATGCAATTAATTCTGTAGTTATTTGCACTAATAGTAAATTGGGATGGGAATGTCTGCTTATTAACACATAATAAAATATGAATCTTGGAAAAAATTGTCAGGTCTCAAACTGTGACTGGAGAACCTGTTGGGAACCTGTTGGGAAAGATTTATCAATGTTTGTTTTCTTATTATGATTTCAATATTTTTACATCTTTTATTTTTAAAATAGAAATACAAGTTATACTTCTCTTACTTGTCTCTGTACTTACAATTTAATTTTTATTTTAAAACAATGAATATCAGCATAAATTTCAGTCTTATTTTCTCTTATAATAAAATAAAGAATATCTGTTTTATTTTGTATGGCAAAAAAAACCCACTTAAATTAAATGATATAAATATTATCATTGATATTATATACAAGTACGAATTATCTAAGGAGATTTAAATAGTGTTTTTTTTTTTGCATTATTTTTATTGCTTTTTTTCGTTATTTATTCTCTTTTCTTTATATAGACTGTGTTTATTTATCTTCATTTGTTTGCAATGTTCTTAACTTATTTTAAATAACATTTCTGCATTGTGTTACTAAAACATTATACTGTAGTTTATGTATTATACTATAAAACTTCTATTTTACAACGGTGTTACTACATAATCATGGACGTAGATTCAAAAACTGCTTTGCAGGATCGTCTGCAACAAAATTTTACTTTTTTTAAATCTTATTTTATCAGTTGTCTATACAGTTATGTTCTTATAATTACGTCTTCAAAATATGTACATAAATATCTTTACAACATAAAAGTTTTGAGCCCATTTACTACATCCTTCTCGACCCCTAGCTGCAGCTTTACCTGATGCACCTCCTATTCTTACACCACTGTATAAAAACCCTTTCCTTTCAAGAATACTGCTGGAAAGGTTACGAAAACCAATTTTGATGAAATCTGATATATGGAATGATATTCCGCACGTCGAAGCTAGGAGCAATTTGTTTAAAAAACGAGTCAACAGAACCAACTAGTAAAAGAAAGTCTTCAAAACTACCCAATTAATAAAAATGTTTGAAAGGATGGTACAGAAACTTAAGGAGACAAGGATTTTATATGTTTCAGATATTTTTCCCTTAATGAAGTCAATGTTAAAAAGCTATTGAAAATTCGTGTGGAATGAATTTAACACTTCCCTGTTAGTTTAAATTTCTGTAACCTTGTCCTTGATTACAACAGCTCGATTTATTTTTAGAACAACGCTTTTGTTTAATATACGATCAAGTTATATAAGGATCAACCAATCCGGAATGACTTTTAAATTAATCAATTATTTATTTATTTTTTTAAATAAATCAACGAAATAACATTAAATGAAGGATTACATGTATTTATTTTCATTAAATTTATATTAAATTTTCCCTTACTTAGTATTCCTTTGTTATTTTTATCATCTCATACGTAAAGCATCGTTTAGTGCCTCATGGATAGTTCATGTTTAGATATAGGAATGTTTAATAAAAATGTGAAGATAATTGTTTACCTTTGTTTCTACAAAACTTTTATTTTATAAATCTCAGGAAGCTTAATAAGAATAAGAAAACCGAAAGTGTTTCAACAAAACAATAATACGTTTCTGGAAATGTACTAAATATTACTAGATATTGAAACAAGTCTGAGATTAAATAAATCTAGTAATGCATTGTTGAATCGTCTTTATTTTCTTATTAGCAAACGAGGATAACAGTTCTAACAAACATTCTTACAAATTCGACTTGCGCAAATCCTATGGGCAGAACTCTGAAGGTCTTCCAATGCAAGAATGCTGGTAGGAAACTACGTCATATTTTTTTATCTTGTAGATTTTGTGATTTGAATACTTTTTAACTAACACCTAACACAGCTACACCATAGAAAATGATTAAGTATGGTTCATAATAGGCTTGTAGATATCTTCTAAACATCTTAGTCAATTTAGGCTTCTTTTGGAAGAAAATCAAACAGTTTAATGAAATTGCAATGAAATAGGCCTAACGAAATACGGGCATTTGTCGTATGGAAATTTATAAATGAAGTATCTTTAGAAAACTTGATGATTTTTAATCATTTTCTATAAAGGCAGTGCATCTAACAACGGAATAGAACTAGGATTATATAAAGATTCTCTTCCAATTTGCAAGTAAGAATGTTTCTATGGATCAACTTTTAAGTTATTCTGTGAATAGTAATTAAAAAAATCTTGATGATCTTACCCAATATTTTATAGAGAGAATATGCATAACAAAGGATATATTTACTGATGTTAAATTTATTCTTTCAGTTTCCGGAGAATGTTTCTTGTAATTTATCTTAAAATAACCAATTGCTTCGTGAATTATTTTTTGCTTATTAGAACTTCTTTTAATGATATCTTTTATGCAATCCAAGTGTTTAGTCTGGAATGGAAGTTAATTAATATGCACTGAAATGAATGCTAAAAATGCTTCAATTAGAATTTGTTTTCTTTAGATTTGTCTTTGATGCTACGTACCTATTGAAGTTTACAAATGACTATTTGTAAATTAATTTACAGATTAATGTTTAATATTAAGATAATGCTTTATATTTGAATACGTTCTTACATTTTATTTATCATTAACTGAGCAATCCTCTACATTTAAATAAATTCATCAATATTACAATGAATAAATTTAAATTCTTTAGTACTGTCAAGCAATTCTAGAAAATTCTCCTCAGAAATACTAAAGAAAATCAAATATCTCAATCTCAACTGTAATTCTTAATTAAATTTTGCAATTTTACATCGAAATCTTAAAGTTTACATAAATATTTTTACAACAATGTGATTGTTTCTTGTTTAATGTATTATTCGTAGTACTTATTCAGAAGTAAACATTTTAACAGTAAATTCTAAAGTACAACACTCTACAGGACACTCTATAAAAGTATCCATTTATTTATTTAGTTATTTATAATAAAACTAACTTATTTTCATTGAAATTAATGTTCATTTATTTGTTTGTTAAATAGTTAAAAACAATCAATTTTCCTTTGGTAAATCTTATTTCAATTTCATTCCAGAGAAATATTAAAACAGATGAATACAACTCTATTGTAAGTTTATAAAATATGAGAATATGAGCTTAAGTGACCAAATAATATACTTAAATTTATTAAACGATGCAAGAGATTATTTTAACATCCTGTAGATCAGTTAAATTTTATGTAATTTTAATGAAGGAAGTATTTATATTTAAATATTCAGTGTTATCATAAACGTTTAAGCTAACTTTTGTATGCAAAATAAATTAAATGGAGAATTGCTATTTGGTATGAAAAACAAATTGGGATGAAAATAAAATGAAAATAAAATTGTAATAAAACTCGTAGTAAAATTTAACCCAGCAATCGGATTATTCTTGCAGTCTTAACTAACACCTATACCAACACGCGATCTTCATATATCTGCTTTCGAAATGGACATATACCTCAATAAGGCTGGTGCAGAAAAAAAAATGTAGAAGACAGTTTTAACTATTAAACAATTCTTGGAGTCCTTTTCAACCCATTAGAAATATGTAATCCTGTAGTTAAGAATTATAGTACAAAAAAAATTGGGTTTGCAACTGGCTTATTATTTATTTCATTTTTCAATATTTTCTGGGATGTTATATAGATAACAAAATAAAAGTTAAAACAAAAGCTAATTTCTACAATTGTACATAAATCTTTTTGATGTTTTTTGATGTAGGTTACACAAGAATAGGCGTTTAAGTTTTACTGTATATTCAAACCTTGAGTGTTGTGTACGTCTTATTCAATATTTCACGGAATTACATGTTAACAATACAGGTTTCACGATGATTCTCTGATAATTGTGGTTACAGGATAAGGTGTACAAATTAAAACCTTACTCAATAATATTTTATTGTTCATTTTCTATTAGTGTTTATTTTTTATATTTTCATCACCATTTCTTATACCAGGAGTTCCAGAATTTTTATCTTCAATTATAATTAATTTTACAGGAATATTTGCAAGTAGACTCAGTGATCCTAAAGTTTTTACATACGTAATTAAGATTTATTAATTACATATTATTTAGCGAAAGTATGAAATTATATTCATTTAATTTTTTATGAATTTCTTCTCTCCTATGGTATAAAAATCATTAGGCCTACAATTAGGCCTACTTGTTTCTGAGCAACTTGCTTCGACATTGTGTTTTGAAAAGTTCTGATGACTTATCCATAAGATATTTGAAGTTGTTGCAGAACAATTTGACGTTTTTTTCGTGTAGTAGGTGTATTTCGTGACTGATAATGTGAATCATTTTATTTGGATAGTTCTCACGACATATACGATAAGTCCTTATATGTTTAATGGGGGCGGATGACTCAGATCCACATGCTGATTGCAGAGATTTGTTTTTGATGATGAATTAATAGCAACCTTTGATTTAAGAAACCCCACCTTAAAAAATCCTTATTTTTGAAAAGCAATTGTTTTCTTAGTTTGAGAGAAAACTTTACTTCGTATTTGAGTTTTGATGATATTACAAGCGTAGAAGTTTTAATTAGTATTTTAATACTTCTAATTCTGAACTAATACTTCAGTATGGAAATTTCGAGATTTGTTGTTTAATAAATGGATTAAGATTAGATTAAATACAGATATTTTCTTACATTGAGATTGAGTGAGTCTTTTAACCAAACAATTGAGATGGACAATGTGTTTGTTGCAGAACTTCTATAGAAAAATATTGAAGTAGGTCTGTAGAGAAATAGGTCTATTGAGTTCTAATAAAAAGAACACCCAAAATTTTAAGCTATAAAGCTTAGCTATAATAGAATTAGGCCTATATTGTAATTATATGATATTTATATTGAAAAAAATTAGAATTTATTTGTGTTTGATTAAAAATTTTAAAATAGTATCTTTCAGATACTATTTAAATAATAAATTTGAAATCTTCATTTTTATTTAATTAGTATTATTGTTATTAGCAAGTAGTATGTATTTAGAAACATAATAGATGTTTCATTTATGTAGTTCATAATGTGGTTTTCTTTTTTATATTATAATAATTTTTTTTATCATTTTTTTTTTGTGATTCGCAGTCAGATGTACCTGAATAGGAAATTTATTTAAGATATAGTAAAAGTAATTTACCTGTAAAATAATAACAGACCAACATTTTTCGATGACGAAAAAATGGTAGTGGCAGTAACCAGTACGGCTTTTTTACTATCAGATTTGTGATAGTATTTTTTTTTTAAGCACTCTACAGAAATACTTATAGTTAATTGTCAGGAAATGACATCCTTAAGTTCAAGTTTGTTAAAATGAAGAAACCTTTCGATATCTTCAAAAATATTTTATTTTGGTTTTATATTTACCAACATATCTGCCCTGGTAGAAACAGTTTTGCCAAATACAGTGGAAACTCGATTAACCGTCACTCTCTGTTATCCGTCATCGATCACAAAACCTACTTCTCCGTAAAATACGGACATTGCCGCGAAAAAAAGCTCGAGCCTCGAAGAAACAGAAGATGACTGATTACAGCTTCAACATATAAACCTTATTATCTAGTAGGCCTACTGTTTTATGTTTCTATTATTATTATTATTATTATTATACACATTTTGAAACACAGTCAAAAATTCGGTGACTGGAGCCTTGAGTAGATACAAGTTTCAGCCAGAAACCTAAGTATCCACCAGGTATCTGCGCAATATATATGATGTTCCAAGCAGCGCTGTTTTCTGTAGTTCTGATGTTGTTATTTCAGACAACTGCAATTGGTTCAAATACTTGGTAAAATTTTTTGAGATTGCTCCAAGATTGTTCCAATTATTATTATTATTATTATTATTATTATTATTTGTTTGGTATTTGACGATATCTATTTGTTACCGATAGATTTTTCTTTGTATTAATTTATTATTTGTCTTTCGTCCCAAACCAGCATTGAAATTTCGTTACTGTACATGTTTATTGCGAAATTTCTGTTATCCGTCTATTCGGTTAACCGTCACAGTCCCGGTCCCGAAGGTGACGGTTAATCGAGTTTCCACTGTACTTCAAAAATGTTCTTCTATGTTACGACACTAATAATAATAATAATAAAACCTCGAAATACACTTGTAGGAAATATAGGCCTAACTATAGAAGGAAAAGGAATTTTAAAATTAGTAAATCCTTTATGTCTTCCTTTTGTGTTAACAACTTAGAACACAAATATATATCAAGACTTTTAGGGCACATTTTTTTTGAAGGATTTCGTTATTTTTTGAGTCAAAATTCTAAATCCTGTTACTGTGTTCTCTGTTTTGATAGAACATGTGTAAGTTCTTCAAAAGTCTGATAAAAGTCTGAACTCATTGTAAATTGGCATTACAAATAACTTATTCGACTACAAATATTTCATGTTTCTCAGACTCATTTTAAAGTTCAAAATATATTTATTGAGATATTTGCAGTAACCAGGCCCCCCCACATCAAATTCCGCGCCCAGGTACCAAATGCAATACGGGCCTTTCCCCCCCCCCCCCTCCCCCCATGTTATGAACAAAATCATAAATTCTTAGCCAAAAATATCCACACGATTTCATATTTCTGCAGCAGGGGTGGGCAGACTTTTGTCTGGTAAGGGCTACCTCAAGTATACTCCAAGTGCCGCGGTCACCTTAAGACTTAAAAAAAAAAAAAAAAAAAGACATCTTCAGACTTTTGAAATCTCACATGCGGTCACTCCAAAATGCATGATCGACGTCTTGCCACCCCTGTTCTACACTATAAACATACTGTAGATCTCAGCCCGGGCCCCTTTAACGGCCGGGCCCCGGTGCTGTGGGATCAACTGAGCCCCCCCCCCCTTGTGGGGGCCCTGGAAGTAACTATAACTATGGCTAAAAACCGTTATTACCGCAGATAAGTCTCAGCTTTAATTACTCAATTCCCAATGTAGTTTCGTACCATAAGTGTCATTATTTGAAGACAACACCCACTGATTTATCAGTTTATACTGAACCCCCTCCCTTATTATACGCAAATACTTGATTTTTGTGTTTCACTATTAAACATTCAATTATTCATATATCACAAAAAAATAAAGTGAAGACTCTATCTCTCACATCAAAATTACTTATAAATAATCAATATCTGAAAGACAGAACAACCAACAAAGTCTCAAAGCTTCATAATTTAATCTAAACTTATAGTTTTCACAACAAACACTAAAAATTCTTTATACTCCTAACTTCAGAATTATTTCCAATACTTTCTTACAATTAAATTACAATTCCACTCGTGTTCGGAACAATCAGTTCCTGTCAACAGGTGATGTATTATTTATGTTGACATTAGTTTTTGGTTATTCTGTATAAAAGCTTTCGATCAATTTCTTTATGCCAGTTTGTGTTGACTTTTCTTCTTAATAAACCTTTGTTAGTTAGTTTGTACAATGAAGTAGACAATAGTACGGAAGCTTTCTTACACAAGTTCTATCAAAATAGAGAACACAGTAACATGGTTTAGAATTCTGATTACGTAAATATAACTACAAACAGAAGAACATCAACATTTATTACCAATATATTTGGTAAAAGGATTATTAAATTAAAAAAGAAAACTTTTTTTCCTTCTTTTTTATTTTTTAAATTTTGATAAATTCTGCATTCTAATTTCTTATATCTTCGTTTAATAGCAGAAAATTTGTCTCTGTTTGACAGTGGCTTTTGACCAATTGTCTAATATATCATTTATATTTTTTTCTCCATATCCGCTGTTAATAATCAGGTAATCTAATGTAATTTGTTTGCTTATTCTGAGAGTGTAATTAGTTAGTTGTTAGGTGTTTATATTGTTATTTGTGATTTTATAAACAATGGTTTGTCATTAAATTATAATAGTTTTTTTTTTTTGTTTTGAAGTTTAGAAACCTGTATTATTTTTAATCAGTTCAGTTCAATTTTTCTTTATTATTTCAGATTATTGTTGCGAATTGAAACCAATGCTGCCATAAATGGCAAATTAAATGACAAAATAAAATAAAGACATTATGTTTTAAAAATCGTAATGTAAATAAAGCATTTCCTTAGCATCTATCACAGATTTTGCAAAAATAAAAATGCATTCTTTTGAAATTGCCTAAATGTAACTTAATATAGTTTGTCTTCTTTTTCGTTACGTGATACAACAATGCTTTCGTAATCAAAGAAGAAGTTATTTGGTTTTGATGCCTGACACATCATGACTAATGTTATGCGATATTTCAATACTGTTATGTCCATGGATTGAATTTAGTCACTATTTTATTCTGATATCAAGTTTGAAAAAGAAAAATCTCTTGAATAAAAACCTCACAAATTCATATATATTTAAAAATATATATATCTTTGGAGTTCAAGGGGTATCACGCGGAATTGGTGGAAAGGGGGGGATTGAAAACCTGATCTTTTGAAATCCCAGAAGTTGAAAAGGATGACGAAAAATGAGAGGATGGAAAATCGTACTTTTGCATATTTTACTTCAGAAATTTGATAACTTTTCTTTATAACCAAATTCAGATGATTTCGACTCAGATTAATCAGTTTCACAACCCTTGACGGAAGTTCGTTTTCAGGTATGTCGGTTTTCTTACAAAACTGTACAAAAAAACAAACATATAAAATGTTGTATAGGATGGCCGGAAAGTTCCGGTAACCCCTATTATGCTACTGCTATGTTAAGGGGTACGAGAACTTCCCGTTCACCAGGGCCGGCGTTAGGGGGTGGCGAATGGGGCAACCGCCCCAGGCCCCGCGGCTGGTCTTCTGGGGATCCCGCGCCTGGTTAGAAGAAAGAGGATAAAATAGGATCGCCGCTTTTTTTTTTGGTTGTGAAAGTAAGATTTTCGTTTTTTTTTTTTTTTTTTGGTTGTTAAAATAGGATTGGCAAGGGGCCCCGCAAAATTCATCTCGCCCGAGGCCCCGCACCCTCCTAGCGCCGATTCTGCGTTCACCCTGCTATTACAAATACTATCAGTAAGTAACTGTTGATGGTGAATCTCTTAAAACTCCTTTATTCTTATCACGAACGACATTTAGATTGAGTCTAAAACAGAATCCAGATGTAAACAGATGAATTTATCTCTTGTTGAGTCTCTTTCTGATGATGATGGCCTATGTTACAAATGCTTTAAGAATGCGACGATGATAACTTCTTAGCTTTTGATCTTTAAAGACAAATCTTTAAGGAATTAAAAACTTTTAAGATTTGAAGTAAAGAAATTACGGGAAGCGATTTCTTGGAAGAAATAGTAGTTCATATATGTAAATGGATGCACCCTACCAGGAGTCAAACTTTCCCATACAAATATATTCAAATGATTACAGGTCATTTACTATTATAAAGAGAAGCATCATAATCAAAATATGTAATCTATAATAATTTTTAGTCACTATTTTATTCTGATATCAAGTTTGAAAAAAAAAATCAATTGAATAAAAATCTCACAAATTCATATACATTAAAAAAAAATCTCTTTGGAGTTCAAGGGGTCTTCTACGATATCTGAGTTGGTGTAAAGAAGGTATTGACGGGAACTTGCCAGCCACTAACAAATAGACATATTGAATTACATATAACAATCACATCTATTTTAAGCATAAATTTAGTTTTTTAAAAAATTATAAGTTCATTAAGACATGTACTGTACTTATCTTAGAATCTAATAGCCTAATAGAGAACTATTGTTTGCTCAAATAGGTGTTACTGTTTTAATTAGCCTTGTTTCGTGTTTTTAATTAGCCGTGCATGTTTCGTGCAGTTGCTGTCCGCAAACTTATGTATGTCGGAAATCTTTTAGTAAGTACGGATTTACGTTTTGTCAATTTTACGTATGTCGAAAACAGTTTGTATTACAATTTTAAAATGAAGAACAAAGGATCTGAAGCTGCTATAAAAAAATATAAATACTGTTGTTGTGTTTTTTTGCCTTTCTTAAGCTTCCAATTGAGGAAAAGTCTGTGCCTCATTTTTTATTTCCCTGAACAGTTGTCATGTCAAATGACATTTGTCATAGGACAATTTGACAGGCCCACATGGACGGGGAAATCTGTTGATTGTAAAGGTCGGATGGTGAAGCGTTTTAGTGAAGTGGGTTTGTTTTTTTTTGTTTCCTTCGACACCATACAAGGTGAGTGGGTCCGTGTCTCTCATTTACACAGTCTGGGATTCACAAGAGAAGCGGGATTTTCCAAACCTTCAGTTCAAGGCCTCATAAAACGTTTTCTATTTGTTCTCGCGGTGAGATGAGGCAGAGGAATGCCCAGCGTCCACGGTTGAACGATTTGATGACGTCATTAAAGTGTAAAAGCTAAATATACATACAGCATTTAATTAAAATTAAGGAATCTTCATGGAAAAATAATTTACAGCTTTTTGTTTTGTGCAATAAATAACTCCCACAAGGCCAACTAAAAATACAGGCCCTGGAGCGAACAAGAAAACACTCAACGATAGACATCCCAATGGCGCGAGGTAACAACATAACACACCTTGCTTAAAAACCATGTTATAAAAGTGTTACGTAATGGAACATCACACTATCAGGACTATTATTTGATACACTGAAGCTCGGTTATAACGCTGTTGTTTATATCGCGAATTCGGATATAATGCGATTTGGTCTTGGACCCCTTCTATTTTGGAAAAGGTGTATAATTGTAAAATTGCAAAATTTACCGTTTTTTCGCCTAAAATCAAATCAAAGGTGTAAATTAATATGGTTGTTTCCTTATTATTTACAGTAATTGAGGCTCTGTACCCACCCTAATGTCACGAAAATGCGTCAAATACAACGTATTTTTAAAAAAATACCAGAATCGCGGACTTTTTCGTTTAACCAAAATGAATATCGAGATCTATTTTTCTGCCAATGACAACCAGTAAAGAGGCCCATGTAATCTAATAGGCGTATGAATATCTAGTTTCGATCCACGTGACTCGTCGTTTGTACAAGATGCCAAGATGGCGGCGCCAAATCGATTTTGGCTAATATGACCCATGAAAGTGTTGAAAAGGTAATGATTTATGTATTTATAAATATAAAATTCTCTCACATAGCTCTGAATGATGTGGGTAATCGCGAAATGACCATTTTAAATCGATTTGGAATCGTGTGGGCGATAATAGGATGCGATATACGACATTTGACGTCGCGAAGTAATAAAAGTTCGCGATCTTCGAGATCTTGGATCCGAAAGATCGCGTTATAACCAAGCTACTGTGTATTTTTCTTATCAGCACAGTGATCTATACTTTGCCTCATAATTTCCATGAACTACATACTAAATCTCATACATTTATGTAGTATCTATATTAGTAATGTTAGAATCATGGTAAAAAAATCTCATTCGTTTAGACTGCATTTGTATTATATTAAAACGGAAATGTGATCAATTCCCTTTCAATATATAACACAGTAATCGCCGAGTAATCCGGCAAAGGGCAATTTTTATGCTTTCCGAAGTGCACACCATTTGGTTTTTCTTACTTTCAAAATTAGGTTTTACCTAAGAAAATTTAAAGATAATAAAGATGTCTTTACAAAGTTAGTTTAACGAGCAATATCATGATTTCGACATATTCAATGTTGCAATAATAATAGGGTTATGTGTTCAAATGTTAATCAAAATTAAAGAAGGTAGCGATAGCGATTAGTAAACCAATCACAATGCTTCGCAACGGCTTCTGATACGTAATTTATGTTGAATTATTGCTTAATTTCCTTATTATTATAAATGTGATTATTGCGAATTCAAAAGGCGCAGTTGTTGCGATTATAGTTATTGTTGTGGTTGTTGCTGAGCTGTATTATACATGTGATTGTTGCGAATGCAAAAGGCGCAATTGTTGTGATTGTTGTGATTGTTGCTGAGCTGTATTCTACATGTGATTGTTGCGAATGCAAAAGGCGCAATTGTTGCGATTGTTGAGCTAATGAGAATTTAATGAGATTTTAATGTTACTTGTTCACTGACGGACGGACAAACAGGGAATATAAAGCATCTGATACTTGATATTTAGCTAGCCCTATATTTATGTATTCAGAAAAGCATATATATATATATAGCAATTCCTTAGTTTCGTTAGAGCTTAACTTTGTTATTTAAAACAAGAAAAAAAATACTATGTGTAGTCTGACCACGATAATGTGTAGTCTGACCACGTCAACACTAGCCTCTCTCAGAGGATCCGAAGAATATTACATTGCAGCTGTAAAACAAAACAAAAACAAAGATTTAGCTGTAATTTTAGTGCTCCATTTTCCAATTCCTTTCGGAAATAATCTTCAACCTGTAAAATAATTTTTCGAGCACCTCTATAAAATACTGGGGAAGACATTTTGAGGGAAATAGAGATAGAGACCTATGCTTTGAGGCACACTTATTTGTGGTTGGTAATACGTCATAATCACGTGGGGTTCCTTCCGATCGTCACGTTATCATGGTCAGACTATAGTAATCCTCCAATTTCTGAATTCATTGTTATAAAAACGCTCCCCCTCTTACTGACCTGTATAAGTAGATTCATAAGCTAGAAGCGTTTTTTATATGACTGAATTAACAACCGAAAATACTAGTGTTTAATTTAGACACTGTTCTAAAAATGTCGTTAGAAAACATAGTTAGAAATTCCATTATTTATCCTTTTTAAACGACTTATAATAATTAATAACTGTGTAGCTCTTATTTATTTTATTAATAAACTTCAACTACTTTTGTTTGAATCTAAAGTCTTTTTCGACTGAAATGTTTTATCTAGTTCCGCAATATCTGTATTATTCCTGCTTTCTGTATTTTTCTTTTCTTTCGTTATTCTGTCCTGTAATTTCCGTTGTCGTTTTCTTTAATATTAATATTATCCTTCTTCGTTCAATTTTTTTAGCTTTTTATTTGATGCCTTTATCACAATTTTCTTTTTACAGCAATTTTTTGTTTGTATTCTTTTTCTATATTACAACTTATTTTCCTTTGATGTTCTTCAATTCGTATTTTGTGACTGTGTTTGTGAATTCATCTTATAGCTGTTTATTTATTGTTTTTCCTTTCCACATGCAGTACCAGCTACTGTTGTACCACAAAGCACAAAAAAACAATGAATATGAAATTTCCAACTAGCTCATTGATTATTATTAAACATTTATATCAAAAGCCGTTTAAACAAATAAAAAAAAAAAACATATTATCTTAAAACAGGACGTTTCGACCTGCAGAAAACTGCAAGGTCATCTTCAGCTAAAAAACTGCCAAACAAAGACACGTTGAAGTTGAATTTAAAAAAAAGTATACAAATTACAAATACTATATTTCTAGGTAGGCTGTATTTGATATAATTTGATGGAAATAAGGAATTCAAAGTATACTGAAATAAAGTTCAGCTATAAACATATGCAGTTCTGAGTATTCTCATCAAAGCTTGAAGAATAGTAAACCAGACCTATATCTTTTCATGCATGCAAAAGGCTAGCAATTAATTGTTGACTGGACACCAAAATATTAATGTCGTCTTCTATTGTTTCTCGAGTTAAGTTTGACTTGTAGTATATGTAATGTAAACAATCCTATCTTAATGATGTAAATGCGACACCACACCACAGTAGGAGCAATTACACATGTCTGTTAATGAGGAAATATGAATTTCTTATCCAGTAATCTGCTGCGCTCAAGTGAACGGCCTATATCTGAAAGGAAGATTCTAGATCTGATAACAAGTAATCAGCATAACGATGTTACACTTTATGAAGAATAATTACCGTAATTAAAATAATTATCTGTGATTCAAATGTTTAAGGTACGGTCTGGGTACATTGTGATGAATGAAGACCGCTGACACTGGATTAATTTTGCCTAAATTAAACAAAGCAATAATTTTATAGATATTTTTTAGGTTTTAGTAGTACTAACCTTGACTCCCAGGTGGTATCCTCATTATAACATCCGAAAGGCTTAAGCGTTCTAGCCAAGATTTTTTTTTATATATATTAAAAGCGATTATCAATGTTTAAATTTATTTATTTTTAGTATAGGTAGTGATTATCCTCGTTTATAATTATTTCTTTTATCAAATTCAGCTGCAATTGTTACATTTTTCAATACATATTTATATATTTCATTATACTTTACATTTGTATAACATTTTATATGAAAATAATTTAGACTCACAACCTTGAAGCTTTTCAGCTAATAACTATTTTACAACTTTCTGAAAAACATTTTATAATTTTCAATTATGTAATTTATTACATTCAAAAACTTTTTTAAGAAATCCGTTAAACTGGTTGACTTTAGCTGATGAGAATCTATTACTGTTATCTATATAAATAAAAATGTAAATGTTCATTTGTTCAAAATCTTAAATCTCCGAAAGTTCTTCACCGATTGCTTTGAAATTTGGCACAACGTTGCATTCGAATACGCGCGTGTTTTTATGTATCTTTTATATAGACGTCACAGGTAAAAACATGCTTTTTTTTGACAACCCCAGGTGTGTGGCGCCAACCCGAAATACACCTGAGTTAAGCGGAGAAGGCTACAACGGGCTGGGAAGTCGTATATTCTCCGATCTCGATATTAATTTGCTAAATAAATAAAGTTTTTGTTTTTAATGCTATATATGCAAGGGTTCCGGAGCGAAGCGACGGTACCCGGCTAGTATGTAAATAAAAATATAATAAGGTAGATCCAGATTCTACAGAAATGAACTATTTCAAGGATATTATTTCACACTGTTATTAAAAAAAATGGAATACTTTTGAATTAAGACACAAAGCATAGTTTTAAAAATTATGTTGTTTTTGTTTTTGTTAAATGGCAACAGAAACACGATAATATATTGCATAAACTATAATCCAAATCTAAATAAGGGTTATTTTGGATACTTTAGGCTTTTAAAAATAACAATATTAAGGAAAGATGCAATGGATTCCATATTGACTGCAAGAGATTGCCAATATGTTATACAAGTGTATAAACCTAGATAAATACCAATTTTTACTAAAGATTTGAAGAATACTTGGAAATGAGAAGAAAATGTTTCCCGGAACTGTGTTTGAAAACACTGTATTAAGTTTTGTAAGCTTAAGCTCTTTATTTAATTACTTTTACAATAAATTCCCTTAATTCAGTGAATTAGTAGCGGGAATACGAATTCGTTATTTGCATGTTTGTTTCTTTTTTTAATATCTTCTCTTCTCAAAGCTAAGTCTTTGTCCATTTCTCATCTTTTTAAGATTGAAAAAAAACTTAAATACAAAAGTAAGATTGGAAGAACTTGCCCTTAAATATGGAGATTAAGTTTCGAGAAGACCATCAGCGGTTCAAAAGTTAAAGGGAGACACACACACAGACTGGCGATTTGATATGCCTCACTTCTTAGGAAGCTAGGCTAAAAAAAGAAAAAAAGCAACTTCAAATTTAGCAGAATCTTTACTATTCTAAGATTAAATTTTATTCAAAATGTTTACAATTCAATAAAAAAAGATCCAAAATATACTTGAAATATATATATATATTAGCCATTAAGTGAGTGATTCACTTATCATACATTTGTATTCGTATCATGTTAGAAATTGAATCAAGTATTCTGCCGTCCATTTGCATCTGTAGTTAGGACATAATAATCATCTTTACAGAACCATGGTGTGATTGCTGTCAGCTTGGCTGGGCGTTATATTTATATATTTCGATCATACGATAAATCAATTTATTAGCGAGTGAATGAATGCGTACTGGGTTTACATCGATAAAGGTTTGATTACCACTCTAAGTAATGCCATGTCCTCGTGCTGTTGGTCGCCCACAGTGCCATGTAGCTCACGCAGATAACATAAATGCTAATTAGTTAACCGGATATACTGAGGGGTCTCGGGTATAAATTTCTACCTCCTCCAGACGCTGACCCAGGGAACTCGGTGGCCGTGTTGAAAATTAATGTCTTGTGATCCGAGGGGGTGCCAATCGGGTGGAGTTTACACAGACCCACTGTCCTCCTGTAATCCATCTTCTTCCAAATCTCGTTGGAGATAGCAGATTTCTCACGAGAACCCATTGTAACAGGAAAGCTCCGCCTCCTAGTTTGTCAGGAGGTGATACAATATTGTCTTTTCCCTGTCTATGTCGCGCCTGCGCATTTACATGAAATATTTTTACAGATATGATAATGGCGTCGTCTGAGTCCATAAAGAAAGCGCAAGTTTCTTATCACTTGCCAAAACATTCAGAATAAAGCGTCATTGATAAAAAGCGCTCTAAGGAAAAGAAAATGAATGTATTTATGTGTTATCAAAGTAAAATCGTATACCTTTGAGAGCACATAAGAAAAAAGTTAATTTTTCTTATAAAAATACACACAAACTATGATATGTATAAATATCTTTAGGTATTCAAAAAAACTTCTAAATATTCTTGGAATATCATTTATTGAATTATTTAGGCACGTAAAATTCCTTATTATTAAAACATCATTCAACTTTCTTCATTATTATACATTATATAATAATAATATTACACAATATTTGTATTGATTATTTGTACAATAATGTAGAATTGATGTAGTTCTAATGCCATACTTCCTCTTCTATTCTATTAAAATTTATATTGGAGAAAGTAAAAGAACGACCCGGGAAAGGGCCCTTGATCATATTTACTGCATTAAAAATAATTTGAGAGAAAAATCAGATGTAGCTGATCATTGTGGTAAAAACGGACATTGGATTAAGGATGAAGTAAAAATTGTAATGTTAGAAAAAGATGCCAAAACAAGGAAGTTACTAGAAAGTCTAATTATAAGAAACACCAGAAATATAAATTTTAATAGAAGTAAAGGATTAGAGATTGAGAAAGTTTTTATATATTTGGCTAATGAAATGGTAGGAAATTGCATGAACAAAAGCAAAAAAGACATAATAATTGATGAATTTAAAAAATTATGATTATTGAAATAAATAAGGTCAGTAAATAAAACAACTGCATTGTAATAATAAGGGTTTTGTAGCATTTAATTGCAGAAATCAAACAATTGTAATTGAAATAATAACGTTTGTAGCATTTAAAGGGATGAAAATGTTTGTTACTAACTATATCTAAGAAGTGTACGTGTATGATATCACCTGGATGTATATTATTATAAGCAACAAACTTGAAAAAGAAAGAAAGAAAATTCCGAAAATTCAGAATTAAATTATGTTTTTATATAATATGAAGCGTACATGAAGTATTTATTTTTAGGCCTATTGATATAGGCCTATGTTATATTCTTACTTTGTTAAATGGATATATGTTATCTTCTTACTTCGTTAATCTCAATTTGAAGTCATAATGTTATGTAATAGACAACATAGAAGGACTTAATCTCCAAATGCCTGACACGTATTCGAAGAATACTTGATATGACCGAAATACTGGCATTAGTATATGATGTACAGTGAGTATATGATGTCCAGTAATGAAGTTGAATGAAGTTTAATTTTTACTATTTATTTTTTTTCAAAACATTTTCATTATTTTTATGTATCCATAATTTGATTGATAATATAGAATATCCTTAGCTTAAAGTAGTTATGGTCCTCCAAGATATATTGTTCTAGATGCACCATTGTTTCTAACGCGATGTATCTTAAATGACAGTACAAAAGAAATACTGTATATTTTAAGGCCAAAGTATTTTTAAGACCAAGAATATTCTTTTTATTGTTTGTACTGAAACGAAGCTTTAAACTTTATAGATTTTATTACTGTAGAAATATATTAACAAAAAATAAAAGCAAAACGAAAAATCTTTTAATTCTTCCAATAGATATTAGTTGTCGTGCTAATTTTCGGAGATCCGTGTGGGTAAAAATTGGCACAAAAAGAGAATATGTAGTCTTAACTTTTCTACATAATTTCAACTTTTCTATGCAATTAGTGCTGATTCATTGTGAAACCATTATGACGATTCATATTTTGTTGAGTTTTGATACTGAAAACTGGTGAAACATCCATCAAAATGATTAGTAGCATTACATTTAGCAGCAAGTAAAGTTTCAGCTTTATAATATATAGCTTTTAAATTAAGTTAGAAGTTCATGAAAGTTATTATGGGAGAGATTACACACAGATACCTTTCCATGGGCCTCAATTTCATCAAGTGAAATCGTGTGTTTGCGAAAAGCCAAGGAGGCAATTAACGGATTATAATTAGAACATATCTAGGTAATTAGTCGTTCGATAATCAGAACTGATTGTTTAAAAAATAAGAAAATATAGGAAAAATCAATGATCTTTCTCCTGCCTTATAAATACATTACATCTCTGATTTATCATTACAGAAAGTGGAAGAAGAATTTTTGAGAAGAATAATTCTCAAAATTCCTTTGAGAATTTTTGAGAAATAAAATAAATAAAACAAAACTTTTTTTTATGAAAAATAAGCCAACACTCTGGAGTAAAAAATTTATTGCATTTAAACATAGGTACAACCGGTTTCGCCTTTTTTGTGTGCAAGACTTCTTCAGGAACATTTCACTTGAAGAAGTCTTGTATACAAAAAAGGCGAAATCGGTTGTATCTATTTTGAAATGCACATAAACTTTTTAATCTTACTCCAGTGTGTTGACCTATTTTTTCATTCAATTGTTATGCACACATTACAGTTGGTTAAAACTTTTTTTTGTTTTTTATTTTTACCTTCTAGAGTTTAGGAACGCGACGGATAAGAGAACAGACGGATAAAAGAGTTTTTTTTTTTTTTTTTTTTCTGGTTATGCTACATCAGAAACATATGAATTATATTTTACTTAGTGTACGTAGATCGTCACAACATCTAATACAGATACATTCAACACAAAAACAAGAATTATATTTTAGGCTATTTATATATATATATATATATATAGACAAGAATTTCATTTCTTAAAATTTCTATCTTTATTTTTAAAGTTGTGAATTTATTTTACATTTAATATATGTCATTGAAAGGTTGGGAGGCTTATCTCCAGCGCCCCAACGGGTCATTGTGCCCCCCCCCCCTGAGATAATCTATATTATCTACCTATATGTCAATAAAAATAATATTAATTATATTATCCTATCAGACAATATCTATAAATATATTTTCATTTATATATAAATAGCATTTATATATGAATATTATTACATTCTTCATCTGTAGCGCTTTTACCATTCTGATAATGATTTCAATTACGCGGAGCAAACCCAACAAGCTTAGGTTTGTATTTCAGTAATTAATGTGCGTTGCTCTATGATGATTACCAGAATTTGACGGGTAATCGAATGATGTTTTCAGCAATAAAAACTTCATCTTAAGTACTAAAAAATTGTTTTAATGCTGATTTTTTTGTTATCCTGTTTTGCGCCATTTTGTTTAAGCCTATAAACCTGACGACAAACATTTGAAACTATTTAATGGATAAAAATAAACTAAACATTCTCAACCAATGTTCACGCCGTAGGACTTAACAATTGTTTAAGAAATTTTCTAAAAATACGACCACAAAAAAACAATGGATTTATCAAGGAAAAACATATAATTGCTTGGATGGCATAATCATACATTTTATGAGTCTTGTTTGAGTAATTGTAGTTTAGAATGTTTGCACCACGTAAAATATACATAAAAGAAATTAAGTATAATGCAGGGGTGTTTATTTGTTTACCACTATTACTGCGGCCCCACGAAAGGGTTCCAATCGGGCCCGGATTTGCTTGGACCGGCCCTGATCAAACATATATGAGAAAACTCAAGTTAAAATTTTATTATTATTACTTTTCTGAACTATAAAGTAATATTAAAAATAATTTATGTAAGTTATAGATTTTTAACTCCTATAACGACATATTAGAACCATTTTCACGTTGTAATGAGTAGATCGTCGGATTCAACGATGATTCGGATAATCGACGTTCTGGTTTGTGTATATTTTTCATTAGCGTTGTTGAAAAAAAAAACAATGAGAACACACTCATATTTGAAAAGAGTTTATATTTTATGAGTCCAAGTTTTTAGGTTTTCTATCCCTCAAAACGCAGACTCCCCTCTCGTCTGCAAATATAAAACTTAACCCTCTACCTAAATATTAGCTCAGCGTTAATAGATTAGCTGCAAATGATTATCTTTGATCCTTCTGTTATTAATCACAGCCCAGTTAACGTTTCGCCAGCAGGACTTTTCCTTCAGTTGTCTTCCCAGAAACAAAAGACAGTCACGACACCCGCGCCACCATTGGCTCTCATCGGCATTTCTGCTTCGTCATTCTTTGTAATTGTTGCATCTCCAGAGCAAAAACAATCCCATTTAGAAATGTTAGTGAAATGTGTCTCCTGTGTTTCCGCCGAATCTCCTTTTGAAGTTCGCCACGTATGTCTAAACGTCGAAACGGAAATCACTGAAGGCATAACAGCCGGAACCCAAATTCTGATTTACTTCTCATCATCACAGCATTGATTTGTAACACTAGTTAAATGTAGTAATTGGTATTGTCTGATGGTTAGTCCCGTTTAATGAAACTGTATTTTCTAACTTTTAAATTAACTAGATAATAAATTAGTTAATGAGCACGTAAGAATCAGAATTAGCTTTTTTTTTTTTTCTTTCTACTCTAACTTTTAAATACGTTCATATATTTTTTGACTTTTTTTCCCCTAAGAAAATTAATTTAAATTAATAAAATGCCAACATACAATTTCAAGATAAAAAAATCTAGTTTATAAAAAGTTAAAATACTTAGTACGAACCTTTCGGGCTCCTGCGCGGTCGCCCCTCATCAACCTTTTAAAATGAATTTTCAGTGTTTGTTTGTTAATAACTTTTGAACCGCTGGATGAGTCTTCTTGAAACATGGTATACATATTTAAGGACTAGAAACGATTTAATTTTTATATTTGAAGTCTCTTCCAAGTGGGTCTTTGTTGAAAAATTAGGCTAAAGATGATCACAACATTAAGAGCCGAAACAATGGATTTCAATTGATATCTTAAATAATGAATTAATCCGCTTATTAATACTCTTACTATTTAAACGCGCTGTAAGATAAAGTAAATTTAGTCGCGTTCAGGATATTTAAATACTGTTCGTTTTCAAAAGCGAGACTCACCACTCGCGGACGATTCTACTCTGCAAAGGGATGCTGAGATGGGCACTTCCCTAAGACCTGTTTTTTTTTTTTTCTTTTAGTACCTGTTATTTTGGAAGAGTATTTATTCTTTCCATAATTCTTTTCCGAAAAGCGCAAATAGGACGCAGCTACTAGTAAACTAACATTGATAAAAAGTAAACATCCCCTCTTTATTTCTCCTCACCCCTATTTTGATGAAATCGAAGGAGACCTGACGCATGCGCAAAAGCGCTGAAGGTTCTCTTAAACAAAAACGAACAGTATGTAAAGCTGATTTATTTATTTATTTTTCAAGAATGCAAAATAATCTTTACTGTTTCTATACAGCAAATATCCTAAGTGAACAAAATTAAAAAAACGAGAGATTTTTTCTTTTATATTATTTTTACAACTTAAAAATAAATAATTAAATAGCAGGTCTTGAGGAATATATTCTTATCCTTAATATAATTATTAGTAGTACCAGTACCCCCACCCTACAAATCGCACAGTGGGTACTGGTCAATTCATTAACTGCCTCCCCCCATTCCCCACCGAAATAAATATAAAAGTCTCTGAAATATCTGAACTATGAGTATGTAGATACGTAAATCAAAATGTTATAAGCAATTTTTAACTAATACAGCAAATGACTTTATAATGAGAATGCAGAAAAATATAATTCAATCGTAAGTTACAGTGTAAAATGCCAGTTAAATACAAGTTTAACATGCGGAACTTAGGTTAACATCACAAATTAGGAACATATACGCACAAGGAAAAATGGAATCACTGATCTGTTTTTTGAAATTTCGATACCGGGAACCCAGAACAGCTGTTTCAGGCTTCCTAGCCTTCTTCAGCTGGATTCGCCCCGATTCTGACAGCCAGCGATTCCAAGAAACACCTAAAGAAAAACAAAAGTCAACAAGAAAATGGCCCTTCATAATAAAAAACAACAATATATAAATTAAGAATAAAAAAGGGCAGAAACTTAATCCCCGCTCTTAATTTATATATTGTTGTTTTTTATTATGAAGGGCCATTTTCTTGTTGACTTTTGTTTTTCTTTAGGTGTTTCTTGGAATCGCTGGTTTGTCAGATACTGGGCGAATCCAGCTGAAGAAGGCTAGGAAGCCTGAA
>JAFIDM010079850.1:0-39533 GCA_023159025.1 Thereuonema tuberculata | reverse complement strand
TTCAGGCTTCCTAGCCTTCTTCAGCTGGATTCGCCCAGTATCTGACAGCCAGCGATTCCAAGAAACACCTAAAGAAAAACAAAAGTCAACAAGAAAATGGCCCTTCATAATAAAAAACAACAATATATAAATTAAGAATAAAAAAGGGCAGAAACTTAATCCCCGCTCTTAATTTATATATTGTTGTTTTTTATTATGAAGGGCCATTTTCTTGTTGACTTTTGTTTTTCTTTAGGTGTTTCTTGGAATCGCTGGCTGTCAGAATCGGGGCGAATCCAGCTGAAGAAGGCTAGGAAGCCTGAAACAGCTGTTCTGGGTTCCCGGTATCGAAATTTCAAAAAACAGATCAGTGATTCCATTTTTCCTTGTGCGTATATGTTCCTAATTTGTGATGTTAACCTAAGTTCCGCATGTTAAACTTGTATTTAACTGGCATTTTACACTGTAACTTACGATTGAATTATATTTTTCTGCATTCTCATTATAAAGTCATTTGCTGTATTAGTTAAAAATTGCTTATAACATTTTGATTTACGTATCTACATACTCATAGTTCAGATATTTCAGAGACTTTTATATTTATTTCGGTGGGGAATGGGGGGAGGCAGTTAATGAATTGACCAGTACCCACTGTGCGATTTGTAGGGTGGGGGTACTGGTACTACTAATAATTATATTAAGGATAAGAATATATTCCTCAAGACCTGCTATTTAATTATTTATTTTTAAGTTGTAAAAATAATATAAAAGAAAAAATCTCTCGTTTTTTTAATTTTGTTCACTTAGGATATTTGCTGTATAGAAACAGTAAAGATTATTTTGCATTCTTGAAAAATAAATAAATAAATCAGCTTTACATACTGTTCGTTTTTGTTTAAGAGAACCTTCAGCGCTTTTGCGCATGCGTCAGGTCTCCTTCGATTTCATCAAAATAGGGGTGAGGAGAAATAAAGAGGGGATGTTTACTTTTTATCAATGTTAGTTTACTAGTAGCTGCGTCCTATTTGCGCTTTTCGGAAAAGAATTATGGAAAGAATAAATACTATTCCAAAATAACAGGTACTAAAAGAAAAAAAAAAAAACAGGTCTTAGGGAAGTGCCCATCTCAGCATCCCTTTGCAGAGTAGAATCGTCCGCGAGTGGTGAGTCTCGCTTTTGAAAACGAACAGTATTTAAATATCCTGAACGCGACTAAATTTACTTTATCTTACAGCGCGTTTAAATAGTAAGAGTATTAATAAGCGGATTAATTCATTATTTAAGATATCAATTGAAATCCATTGTTTCGGCTCTTAATGTTGTCATCATCTTAAGCCTAATTTCTCAAAAAGGACCCGCTTGGAAGAGACTTCAAATATAAAAATTAAACCGTTTCTAGTCCTTAAATATGTATACCATATTTCAAGAAGATGCATCCAGCGGTTCAAAAGTTATTAAGTAACAAACACACACTGAAAATTCATTTTAAAAGGTTGATGAGGGGCGACCGCGCAGGAGCCCGAAAAGTTCGTACTTAGTATTTTAACTTTTTGTAAACTAGATTTTTTATCTTGAAATTGTATGTTGGCATTTTATTAACTTAAATTAATTTTCTTAGGGGAAAAAAAGTCAAAAAATATATGAACGTATTTAAAAGTTAGAGTAGAAAAAAAAAAAAAAAAAAGCTAATTCTGATTCTTACGTGCTTATTAACTAATTTATTATCTAGTTAATTTAGAAGTTACAAAATACAGTTTCATTAAATGGGACTAACCATCAGACAACACCAATTACTACATTTAACTAGTGTTACAAATCCATGCTGTGATGATGAGAAGTAAATCAGAATTTGGGTTCCGGCTATAATGCCTTCAGTGATTTCCGTTTCGACGTTTAGACATACGTGGCGAACTTCAAAAGGAGATTCGGCGGAAACACAGGAGACACATTTCACTAACATTTCGAAATGGGATTGTTTTTGCTCTGGAGATGCAACAATTACAAAGAATGACGAAGCAGAAATGCCGATGAGAGCCAATGGTGGCGCGGGTGTCGTGACTGTCTTTTGTTTCTGGGAAGACAACTGAAGGAAAAGTCCTGCTGGCGAAACGTTAACTGGGCTATGATTAATAACAGAAGGATCAAAGATAATCATTTGCAGCTAATCTATTAACGCTGAGCTAATATTTAGGTAGAGGGTTAAGTTTTATATTTGCAGACAAGAGGGGAGTCTGCGTTTTGAGGGATAGAAAACCTAAAAATTTGGACATAAAATATAAACTCTTGTCAAATATGAGTATGTTCTCATTGTTTTTTTTTTTTCAACAAAGCTAATGAAAAATATACACAAACCAGAAAGTCGATTATCCGAATCATCGTTGAATCCGAAGATCTACTCATTACAACGTGAAAATGGTTCTAATATGTAGTTACAGGAGTTAAAAATCTATAACTTACATAAATTATTTTTAATATTACTTTATAGTTCAGAAAAGTAATAATAGTATAATTTTAACTTGAGTTTTCTCATATATGTTTGATCAGGGCCGGTCCAAGCAAATCCGGGGCCGATTGAAACCCGTGGGGCCGCAGTAATAGTGGTAAACAAATAAACACCCCTGCATTATACTTACTTTCTTTTATGTATATTTTACGTGGTGCAAACATTCTAAACTACAATTACTCAAACAAGACTCATAAAATATATGATTATGCCATCCAAACAATTACATGTTTTTCCTAGATAAATTCATTTGTTTATTTGTGGTCGTATTTTTAGAAAATTTCTTAAACAATTGTTAAGTCTTACGGCGTGAACATTGGTTGAGAATGTTTAGTTTATTTTTATCCATTAAATAGTTTCAAATGTTTGTCGTCAGGTTTATAGGCTTAAACAAAATGGCAGAATTCAGGATCGCAAAAAATCAGCGTTAAAACAATTTTTTAGTACTTATTTGATAAGATTAAGTTTTTATTGCTGAAAACATCATTCGATTACCCGTCAAATTCTGGTAATCATCATAGAACAATGCACATTAATTACTGAAATACAAACATAAGCATGTTGGGTTTGCTCCGCGTAATTGAAATCATTATCAGAATGTTAAAAGCGCTACAGATGAAGAATGTAATAATATTCATATATAAATGCTATTTATATATAAATGAAAATGTATTTATAGGTATTGTCTGAATATTATTTTTATTGACATATAGGTAGATAATATAGATTATCTCGGGGGGGGGGGGGGCACAATGGCCCGTTGGGGCGCTGGAGATAAGCCTCCCAACCTTTCAATGACATATATTAAATGTAAAATAAATTCACAACTTTAAAAATAAAGATAGAAATTTTAAGAAATGAAATTCTTGTCTATATATATATATATATAAATAGCCTAAAATATAATTCTTGTTTTTGTGTTGAATGTATCTGTATTAGATGTTGTGACGATCTACGTACACTAAGTAAAATATAATTCATATGTTTCTGATGTAGCATAACCAGAAAAAAAAAAAAAAAAAAAACTCTTTTATCCGTCTGTTCTCTTATCCGTCGCGTTCCTAAACTCTAGAAGGTAAAAATAAAAAACAAAAAAAAAGTTTTAACCAACTGTAATGTGTGCATAACAATTGAATGAAAAAATAGGTCAACACACTGGAGTAAGATTAAAAAGTTTATGTGCATTTCAAAATAGATACAACCGATTTCGCCTTTTTTGTATACAAGACTTCTTCAAGTGAAATGTTCCTGAAGAAGTCTTGCACACAAAAAAGGCGAAACCGGTTGTACCTATGTTTAAATGCAATAAATTTTTTACTCCAGAGTGTTGGCTTATTTTTCATAAAAAAAAGTTTTGTTTTATTTATTTTATTTCTCAAAAATTCTCAAAGGAATTTTGAGAATTATTCTTTTCAAAAATTCTTCTTCCATTTTCTGTAATGATAAATCAGAGATGTAATGTATTTATAAGGCAGGAGAAAGATCATTGATTTTTCCTATAATTTCTTATTTTTTAAACAATCAGTTCTGATTATCGAACGACTAATTACTAGATATGTTCTAATTATAATCCATTAATTGTCTCCTTGGCTTTTCGCAAACACACGATTTCACTTGATGAAATTGAGGCCCATGGAATAAAGTTATCTGTGTGTAATCTCTCCCATAATAACTTTCATGAACTTCTAACTTAATTTAAAAACTATTTATATTATAAAGCTGAAACTTGCTGCTAAATGTAACGTTATTAATCATTTTGATGGATGTTTCTTTACACGAGTTTTCAATACCAAAACTCAACAAAACATGAATCGTCATAATGTGCTATTTCACAATGAATCAGCATAGAAAAGTTGAAATTATATTGAAATATCTATTGGAAGAATTAAAAGATTTTTCGTTTTGTTTTAATTTTTTGTTAATACTGTATATTTCTAAAGTAATAAAATCTACATAGTTTAAGCTTAGTTTCAGTACAAACAATAAAAAGAATATTCTTGGCCTTAAAAATACTTTGGCCTTAAAATATACAGTATTTCTTTTGTACTGTCATTTAAGATACATCGCGTTAGAAACAATGGTGCATCTAGAACAATGTATCTTGGAGGACCATAACTACTTTTAGCGAAGGATATTCTTTATTATCAATCAAATTATGGATACATAAAAAATAATGAAAACGTTCTGAAAAAATAAATAATATAAATTAAACTTCATTCAACTTCATTACTGGACATCATATTGTGATGAGTTTTATAACCATATTTATAATTATTTTGCTTATTCTAGTTTATCTTATTTACTTTTATATGTATTTTACTGTTCAATTAGAATCTAATCAGTTGTAAATTTCAAATTATAATCGTTAACGATCTTTTCCTGTTTTGTTTACTTTTGAATTTCAACGGCTGAGGGTTCCCGTAATTCCCTGTAATTTAAAATCTTCAGTTAATTTTAGTTACGAATCACATGTTATTTTAAATCACCCAATGAACTGTTAAAGCCCTCAGCCAATGACCGATCATTGTAAATACTCTATAAAAGCCCTTGCTCTCCCTGAATAAGCGGAACACAGCAGAACACAGAGAACACAGTTAGATCCAGCTTAAGTCTAATCTACTGCTTTTACGAGCCAGAGATACCAACGAAAATCACCACATATTTTGGTACCGAAACCCGACTTCAGCTGCACCGAACCGCCAACACCACAATATACTCAGTGTACATCATATACTAATGCCAATATTTCGGCCATACGGTCTTCTTCGAATACGTGTCAGGTATTTGGAGTCCTTCTATGTCGTCTATTACATAACATTATTACTTCAAATTCAAATTAACGAAGTCAGAATATAACATACACCTATATCAATTCTACATTATTGTACAAATAATCGATACAAATATTGTATATTATTATTATATAATGTATAATAATGAAGAAAGTTGAATGAAGATTTAATAATAAGGAATTTAACGTGCCTAAATAGATATTCCAAGAATATTTAGATTGTTTTTTTTTCTTTTTTTGAAAACCTAAAGTTATTTATATATATATCATAGTTTTTGTGTATTTTTATAAGAAAAATTAACTTTTCTCTTATGTGCTCTCAAAGGTATACGATTTTACTTTGATAACAAATAAATACATTCATTTTCTTTTCCTTAGAGCGCTTTTTATCAATGACGCTTTATTCTTGGCAAGTGATAAGAAACTTGCGCTTTCTTTTCGGACTCAGACGACGCCATTATCATATCTGTAAAAATATTTCATGTAAATGCGCAGGCGCGACGTAGACAGGGAAAAGACAATATTGTATCACCTCCTGACAAACTAGGAGGCGGAGCTTTCCTGTTACAATGGGTTCTCGTGAGAAATCTGCTATCTCCAACGAGATTTGGAAGAAGATGGATTACAGGAGGACAGTGGGTCTGTGTAAACTCCACCCGATTGGCACCCCCTCGGATCACAAGACATTAATTTTCAACACGGCCACCGAGTTCCCTGGGTCAGCGTCTGGAGGAGGTAGAAATTTATACCTGAGACCCCTCAGTATATCCGGTTAACTAATTAGCATTTATGTTATCTGCGTGAGCTACATGGCACTGTGGGCGACCAACAGCACGAGGACATGGCATTACTTAGAGTGGTAATCAAACCTTTATCGATGTAAACCCAGTACGCATTCATTCACTCGCTAATAAATTGATTTATCGTATGATCGAAATATATAAATATAACGCCCAGCCAAGCTGACAGCAATCACACCATGGTTCTGTAAAGATGATTATTATGTCCTAACTGCAGATGCAAATGGACGGCAGAGTACTTGATTCAATTTCTAACATGATACGAATACAAATGTATGATAAGTGAATCACTCACTTAATGACTAATATGTATATATTTCAAGTATATTTTGGATCTTTTTTTATTGAATTACAAAACATTTTGAATAAAATTTAATCTTAGAATAGTAAAGATTCTGCTAAATTTGAATATGCTTTTTTTCTTTTTTTTAGCCTAGCTTCCTAAGAAGTGAGGCATATCACCAGTCTGTGTGTGTGTCTCCCTTTAACTTTTGAACCGCTGATGGTCTTCTCGAAACTTAATCTCCGTATTTAAGGGCAAGTTCTTCCAATCTTACTTTTGTATTTAAGTTTTTTTTCAATGTAAATCTTAAAAAGATGAGAAACGGACAAAGACTTAGCTTTGAGAAGAGAAGATATTAAAAAAAAGAAACAAACATGTAAATAACGAAGTCATATTCCCACTACTAATTCACTGACTTAAGGGAATTTATTGTAAAAGTAATTAAATAAAGAGCTTAAGCTTACAAAACTTAATACAGTGTTTTCAAACACAGTTCCGGGAAACATTTTCTTCTCATTTCCAAGTATTCTTTAAATCTTTAGTAAAAATTGGTATTTATCTAGGTTTATACACTTGTATAACATATTGGCAATCTCTTGCAGTCAATATGGAATCCATTGCATCTTTCCTTAATATTGTTATTTTTAAAAACCTAAAGTATCCAAAATAACCCTTATTTAGATTTGCATTATAGTTTATACAATATATTATCGTGTTTCTGTTGCCATTTAACAAAAACAAAAACAACATAATTTTTAAAACTATGCTTTGTGTCTTATTTCAAAAGTATTCCATTTTTTTTAATAACAGTGTGAAATAATATCCTTGAAATAGTTCATTTCTGTAGAATCTGGATCTACCTTATTATATTTTTATTTACATACTAGCCGGGTACCGTCGCTTCGCTCCGGAACCCTTGCATATATAGCATTAAAAACAAAAACTTTATTTATTTAGCAAATTAATATCGAGATCGGAGAATATACGACTTCCCAGCCCGTTGTAGCCTTCTCCGCTTAACTCAGGTGTATTTCGGGTTGGCGCCACACACCTGGGGTTGTCAAAAAAAAAGCATGTTTTTACCTGTGACGTCTATATAAAAGATACATAAAAACACGCGCGTATTCGAATGCAACGTTGTGCCAAATTTCAAAGCAATCGGTGAAGAACTTTCGGAGATTTAAGATTTTGAACAAACGAACATTTACATTTTTATTTATATAGATAACAGTAATAGATTCTCATCAGCTAAAGTCAACCAGTTTAACGGATTTCTTAAAAAAGTTTTTGAATGTAATAAATTATTTAATTGAAAATTATAAAATGTTTTTCAGAAAGTTGTAAAATAGTTATTAGCTGAAAAGCTTCAAGGTTGTGAGTCTAAATTATTTTCATATAAAATATTATACAAATGTAAAGTATAATGAAATATATAAATATGTATTGAAAAATGTAACAATTGCAGCTGAATTTGATAAAAGAAATAATTATAAACGAGGATAATCACTACCTATACTAAAAATAAATAAATTTAAACATTGGTAATCGCTTTTAATATATATAAAAAAAAATCTTTCTAGAACGCTTAAGCCTTTCGGATGTTATAATGAGGATACCACCTGGGAGTCAAGGTTAGTACTACTAAAACCTAAAAAATATCTATAAAATTATTGCTTTGTTTAATTTAGGCAAAATTAATCCAGTGTCAGTAGTCTTCATTCATCACAATGTACCCAGACCGTACCTTAAACATTTGAATCACAGATAATTATTTTAATTACGGTAATTATTCTTCATAAAGTGTAACATCGTTATGCTGATTACTTGTTATCAGATCTAGAATCTTCCTTTCAGATATATGCCGTTCACTTGAGCGCGGCAGATTACTGGATAAGAAATTCATATTTCCTCATTAACAGACATGTGTAATTGCTCCTACTGTGGTGTGGTGTCGCATTTACATCATTAAGATAGGATTGTTTACATTACATATACTACAAGTCAAACTTAACTCGAGAAACAATAGAAGACGACATTAATATTTTGGTGTCCAGTCAACAATTAATTGCTAGCCTTTTGCATGCATGAAAAGATATAGGTCTGGTTTACTATTATTCAAGCTTTGATGAGAATACTCAGAACTGCATATGTTTATAGCTCAACTTTATTTCAGTATCCTTTGAATTCCTTATTTCCATCAAATTATATCAAATACTTTGTGGTACAACAGTGGCTGTACTGCATGAGGAAAGGAAAAACAATAAATAAACAGCTAAAAGATGAATTCAGAAACACAATCATAAAATACAAATTGAAGAATATTAAAGGAAAATAAGTTGTAATATAGCAAAAGAATACAAACAAAAAACATTGCTGTAAAAAGAAAATCGTGATAAAGGCATCAAATAAAAAGTTAAACAAATTGAACGAAGAAAAATAATATTAATATTAAAGAAAACGGAACGGAAAATACAGGACAGAATAACGAAAGAAAAGAAAAATACAGAAAGCATAAATGTAAAAAGATATTGCGGAACTAGATAAAAAATTTCAGTTGAAAAAGGCTTTAGATTCAAACAAAACTAGCTGAAGTTTATTAGTAAAATACATAATAGCTACACAGTTATTAATTATTATAAGTCGTTTAAAAAGGATAAGTAATGTAGTTTCTAACTATGTTTTCTAATGACATTTTTAGAACAATGTCTAAATTAAACACTAGTTTAGTATTTTGGTTGGTGAAGGATTCAGTCGGTTGTTAATTCAATCGTATAAAAACGCTTCCATCTTATGGATCTACTTATAAAGGTCAGTAAGATGGTAAGCGTTTTTATAAGAATGGAGTCAGAAATTGGAGGATTACTATAGTCTGACCACGATAACGTGACGATCGGAGGGAACCCCACGTGATTATGACGTATCTGTTTTTCAACCAACCACAAACAAGCGCGCCTCAAAGCACAGGTTTCTATCTCTACTTCCCTCAAAATGTCTTCCCCAGTATTTTATAGAGGTGCTCGAAAAATTATTTTACAGGTTGAATTTTATTTCCGAAAGGAATAAAAACCTAAAATTTACAGCTAAATCTTTGTTTTTGTTTTGTTTTATAGCTGTAATGTAATATTCTTCGGAACCTCTGAGAGAGGCTAGTGCTGACGTCGAATTATCACATTATCTTGGCCGGACTGTATATAGTATTTTTTTTTTTCCTCTTTTAAATAACAAAGTTACTAAGCTCTAACGAAACTAAGGAAATCTTCTCTATAGCGTGTTGTTTATCGACAAGTTAAAAATTAAATGCGGACCGGCTTCAAATTTTATTACGTTATTTAATTAAAGAATAGAAGGCTATAGGTAGATGGCGACATCTATTAGATAATGATATAACTTTTTTTTTTCTTTTTTGATAAAATAATTTTATTTTTTTTTTAATTTTTTTTTAATTTGGAAGGTGACAGGTAGCTTATTATAATCGAAATGTTATCCTATCAAACATATTACTGAAATCCATATTGCTATATATATATTATATGCTTTTATGAATACATAAATATAGGGCTAGCTAAGTCACAGCTGTTATGTATCAGAAGCCGTTGCGATGCATTGTGATTGGTTTACTAATCGCTATCTCTACGCTCTTTAATTTTGATTAATGTATGAACACATAACCATATTATTATTGCAATATTGAATATGTCGAAATCATGATATTGCTCGTTAAACTAAGTTTGTAAAGACATCTTTATTATCTTTAAATTTTCTTAGGTAAAACCTAATTTTGAAAGTAAGAAAAACCAAATGGTGTGCACTTCGGAAAGCATAAAAATTGCCCTTTGCCGGATTACTCGGCGATTACTGTGTTATATATTGAAAGGGAATTGATCACATTTCCGTTTTAATTTATATAAATGCAGTCTAAAAGAATGAGATTTTTTTACCATGATTCTAACATTACTAATATAGATACTACATAAATATATGAGATTTAGTATGTAGTTCATGGAAATTATGATGCAAAGTATAGATCACTGTGCTGATAAGAAAATACACAGAAGCTAGGTTATAACGCGATCTTTCGGATCCAAGATCTCGAAGATCGCGATATAACCGAACTTTTATTACTTCGCGACGTCAAATGTCGTATATCGCACCCTATTATCGCCCACACTATTCCAAATCGATTTAAAATGTTCATTTCGCGATTACCTGCATCATCCAGAGCTATTTGAGAGAATTTTATATTTATAAATATATAAATCAGTACCTTTTCAACACTTTGATGGGTTATATTAGTTAAAATCGATTTGGCGCCGCCATCTTGTACAAACGACGAGTCACGTGGATCGAAACTAGGTATTCATACGCCTATTAGATTACATGGGCCTCTTTACTGGTTGTCATTGGCAGAAAAATAGATCTCGATATTCATTTTGGTTAAACGAAAAAGTCCGCGATTCTGGTATTTTAAAAAAAAATATATTGTATTTGACGCATTTTCGTGACATTAGGGTGGGTATGGAGTCTCAATTACTGTAAATAATAAGGAAACAAGCGTACTAATTTACACCTTTGATTTGATTTTAGGCGAAAAAACGGTAAATTTTGGAATTTTACAATTATACACCTTTTCCAAAATAGAAGGGGTCCAAGACCAAATCGCGTTATATCCGAATTCGCGATATAAACAACAGCGTTATAACCGAGCTTCAGTATATCAAATAATAGTCCTGATAGTGTGAGGTTCCATTACGTAACACTTTTATAACATGGTTTTTAAGCAAGGTATTATGTTTTTACCTCGCGCCATTGGGATTTCTATCGTTGAGTGTTTTCTTGTTCGCTTCGGGGCCTGTATTTTTAGTTGGCCTTGTGGGAATTATTTATTACACAAAACAAAAAGCTGTAAATTATTTTTCCATGAAGATTCCTTAATTATTAATTAAATGCTGTATGTATATTTAGCTTTTACATTTTAATGACGTCATCAAATCGTTCAACCGTGGACGCTGGGCATTCCTCTGCCTCATCTCACGGCGAGAACAAATAGAAAACGTTTTATGAGGCCTTGAACTGAAGGTTTGGAAAATCCCGCTTCTCTTGTGAATCCCAGACTGTGTAAATGAGAGACACGGACCCACTCACCTTGTATGGTGTAGAAGGAAACAAAAAAAACAACCCACTTCACTAAAACGCTTCACCATCCGACCTTTACAATCAACAGATTTCCCCGTCCATGTGGGCCTGTCAAATTGTCCTATGACAAATGTCATTTGACATGACAACTGTTCAGGGAAATAAAAAATGAGGCACAGACTTTTCCTCAATTGGAAGTTTAAGAAAGGCAAAAAAAACAAAACAACAGTATTTATATTTTTTTATAGCAGCTTCAGATCCTTTGTTCTTCATTTTAAAATTGTAATACAAACTGTTTTCGACATACGTAAAATTGACAAAACGTAAATCCGTACTTACTAAAATATTTCCGACATACATAAGTTTGCGGACAGCAACTGCACGAAACATGCAGGGCTAATTAAAAACACGAAACAAGGCTAATTAAAATAGTAACACCTATTTGAGCAAACAATAGTTCTGTATTATGCTATTAGATTCTAAGATAAGTACAGTACATGTCTTAATGAACTTATAATTTTTTTTAAAAACTAAATTTATGCTTAAAATAGATGTGATTGTTATATGTAATTTAATATTTCTACCTGTTAATACAGGGTGGCCGGGAAGTTCCTGTCAATACCTTCTTTACACCAACTCCGATATCGTAGAAGACCCCTTGAACTCCAAAGAGATTTTTTTTTAATGTATATGAATTTGTGAGATTTTTATTCAATTGATTTTTTTTTTCAAACTTGATATCAGAATAAAATAGTGACTAAAAATTATTATAGATTACATATTTCGATTATGATGCTTCTCTTTATAATAGTAAATGACCTGTAATCATTTGAATATATCTGTACGGGAGTTTGACTCTTGGTAGGGTATATCCAATACATACACGAACTACTTTTCTCCCAAGAAATCGCTTCCCGTAGTTTCTTTACTTCAAATCTTAAAAGTTTTTAATTCCTTAAAGATTTGTCTTTAAAGATCAAAAGCTAAGAAGTTATCATCGTCGCATTCTTAAAGCATTTGTAACATAGGCCATCATCATCAGAAAGAGACTCAACAAGAGATAAATTCATCTGTTTACATCTGGATTCTGTTTTAGACTCAATCTAAATGTCGTTCGTGATAAGAATAAAGGAGTTTTAAGAGATTCACCATCAACAGTTACTTACTGATAGTATTTGTAATAGCAGGGTGAACGCAGAATCGGCGCTAGGAGGGTGCGGGGCCTCGGGCGAGATGAATTTTGCGGGGCCCCTTGCCAATCCTATTTTAACAACCAAAAAAAAAAAAAAAAAACGAAAATCTTACTTTCACAACCAAAAAAAAAAGCGGCGATCCTATTTTATCCTCTTTCTTCTAACCAGGCGCGGGATCCCCAGAAGACCAGCCGCGGGGCCTGGGGCGGTTGCCCCATTCGCCACCCCCTAACGCCGGCCCTGGTGAACGGGAAGTTCTCGTACCCCTTAACATAGCAGTAGCATAATAGGGGTTACCGGAACTTTCCGGCCATCCTATACAACATTTTATATGTTTGTTTTTTTGTACAGTTTTGTAAGAAAACCGACATACCTGAAAACGAACTTCCGTCAACGGTTGTGAAACTGATTAATCTGAGTCGAAATCATCTGAATTTGGTTATAAAGAAAAGTTATCAAATTTCTGAAGTAAAATATGCAAAAGTACGATTTTCCATCCTCTCATTTTTCGTCAT
This sequence comes from Thereuonema tuberculata, assembly GCA_023159025.1. NCBI lineage: Eukaryota > Metazoa > Arthropoda > Chilopoda > Scutigeromorpha > Scutigeridae > Thereuonema > Thereuonema tuberculata. The sequence goes on along the minus strand of JAFIDM010079850.1, from coordinate 26,336 downwards.
CCTTTTCAACTTCTGGGATTTCAAAAGATCAGGTTTTCAATCCCCCCCTTTCCACCAATTCCGCGTGATACCCCTTGAACTCCAAAGATATATATATTTTTAAATATATATGAATTTGTGAGGTTTTTATTCAAGAGATTTTTCTTTTTCAAACTTGATATCAGAATAAAATAGTGACTAAATTCAATCCATGGACATAACAGTATTGAAATATCGCATAACATTAGTCATGATGTGTCAGGCATCAAAACCAAATAACTTTTCTTTGATTACGAAAGCATTGTTGTATCACGTAACGAAAAAGAAGACAAACTATATTAAGTTACATTTAGGCAATTTCAAAAGAATGCATTTTTATTTTTGCAAAATCTGTGATAGATGCTAAGGAAATGCTTTATTTACATTACGATTTTTAAAACATAATGTCTTTATTTTATTTTGTCATTTAATTTGCCATTTATGGCAGCATTGGTTTCAATTCGCAACAATAATCTGAAATAATAAAGAAAAATTGAACTGAACTGATTAAAAATAATACAGGTTTCTAAACTTCAAAACAAAAAAAAAAAACTATTATAATTTAATGACAAACCATTGTTTATAAAATCACAAATAACAATATAAACACCTAACAACTAACTAATTACACTCTCAGAATAAGCAAACAAATTACATTAGATTACCTGATTATTAACAGCGGATATGGAGAAAAAAATATAAATGATATATTAGACAATTGGTCAAAAGCCACTGTCAAACAGAGACAAATTTTCTGCTATTAAACGAAGATATAAGAAATTAGAATGCAGAATTTATCAAAATTTAAAAAATAAAAAAGAAGGAAAAAAAGTTTTCTTTTTTAATTTAATAATCCTTTTACCAAATATATTGGTAATAAATGTTGATGTTCTTCTGTTTGTAGTTATATTTACGTAATCAGAATTCTAAACCATGTTACTGTGTTCTCTATTTTGATAGAACTTGTGTAAGAAAGCTTCCGTACTATTGTCTACTTCATTGTACAAACTAACTAACAAAGGTTTATTAAGAAGAAAAGTCAACACAAACTGGCATAAAGAAATTGATCGAAAGCTTTTATACAGAATAACCAAAAACTAATGTCAACATAAATAATACATCACCTGTTGACAGGAACTGATTGTTCCGAACACGAGTGGAATTGTAATTTAATTGTAAGAAAGTATTGGAAATAATTCTGAAGTTAGGAGTATAAAGAATTTTTAGTGTTTGTTGTGAAAACTATAAGTTTAGATTAAATTATGAAGCTTTGAGACTTTGTTGGTTGTTCTGTCTTTCAGATATTGATTATTTATAAGTAATTTTGATGTGAGAGATAGAGTCTTCACTTTATTTTTTTGTGATATATGAATAATTGAATGTTTAATAGTGAAACACAAAAATCAAGTATTTGCGTATAATAAGGGAGGGGGTTCAGTATAAACTGATAAATCAGTGGGTGTTGTCTTCAAATAATGACACTTATGGTACGAAACTACATTGGGAATTGAGTAATTAAAGCTGAGACTTATCTGCGGTAATAACGGTTTTTAGCCATAGTTATAGTTACTTCCAGGGCCCCCACAAGGGGGGGGGGGCTCAGTTGATCCCACAGCACCGGGGCCCGGCCGTTAAAGGGGCCCGGGCTGAGATCTACAGTATGTTTATAGTGTAGAACAGGGGTGGCAAGACGTCGATCATGCATTTTGGAGTGACCGCATGTGAGATTTCAAAAGTCTGAAGATGTCTTTTTTTTTTTTTTTTTTTAAGTCTTAAGGTGACCGCGGCACTTGGAGTATACTTGAGGTAGCCCTTACCAGACAAAAGTCTGCCCACCCCTGCTGCAGAAATATGAAATCGTGTGGATATTTTTGGCTAAGAATTTATGATTTTGTTCATAACATGGGGGGAGGGGGGGGGGGGGAAAGGCCCGTATTGCATTTGGTACCTGGGCGCGGAATTTGATGTGGGGGGGCCTGGTTACTGCAAATATCTCAATAAATATATTTTGAACTTTACAATGAATTTAAGAAACATGAAATATTTGTAGTCGAATAAGTTATTTGTAATGCCAATTTACAATGAGTTCAGACTTTTATCAGACTTTTGAAGAACTTACACATGTTCTATCAAAACAGAGAACACAGTAACAGGATTTAGAATTTTGACTCAAAAAATAACGAAATCCTTCAAAAAAAAAATGTGCCCTAAAAGCCTTGATATATATTTGTGTTCTAAGTTGTTAACACAAAAGGAAGACATAAAGGATTTACTAATTTTAAAATTCCTTTTCCTTCTATAGTTAGGCCTATATTTCCTACAAGTGTATTTCGAGGTTTTATTATTATTATTATCAGTGTCTTAACACAGAAGAACATTTTTGAAGTACAGTGGAAACTCGATTAACCGTCACCTTCGGGACCGGGACTGTGACGGTTAACCGAATAGACGGATAACAGAAATTTCGCAATAAACATGTACAGTAACGAAATTTCAATGCTGGTTTGGGACGAAAGACAAATAATAAATTAATACAAAGAAAAATCTATCGGTAACAAATAGATATCGTCAAATACCAAACAAATAATAATAATAATAATAATAATAATAATAATTGGAACAATCTTGGAGCAATCTCAAAAAATTTTACCAAGTATTTGAGCCAATTGCAGTTGTCTGAAATAACAACATCAGAACTACAGAAAACAGCGCTGCTTGGAACATCATATATATTGCGCAGATACCTGGTGGGTACTTAGGTTTCTGGCTGAAACTTGTATCTACTCAAGGCTCCAGTCAGCGAATTTTTGACTGTGTTTCAAAATGTGTATAATAATAATAATAATAGAAATATAAAACAGTAGGCCTACTAGATAATAAGGTTTATATGTTGAAGCTGTAATCAGTCATCTTCTGTTTCTTCGAGGCTCGAGCTTTTTTTCGCGGCAATGTCCGTATTTTACGGAGAAGTAGGTTTTGTGATCGATGACGGATAACAGAGAGTGACGGTTAATCGAGTTTCCACTGTATTTGGCAAAACTGTTTCTACCAGGGCAGATATGTTGGTAAATATAAAACCAAAATAAAATATTTTTGAAGATATCGAAAGGTTTCTTCATTTTAACAAACTTGAACTTAAGGATGTCATTTCCTGACAATTAACTATAAGCATTTCTGTAGAGTACTAAAAGAAAATACTATCACATATCTGACAGTGAAAAAACCGTACTGGTTACTGCCACTACCATTTTTTCGTCAACGGAAAATGTTGGTCTGTTATTATTTTACAGGTAAATTACTTTTACTATATCTTAAATAAATTTCCTATTCAGGTACATCTGACTGCGAATCACAAAAAAAAAATGATAAAAAAAATTATTATAATATAAAAAAGAAAACCACATTATGAACTACATAAATGAAACATCTATTATGTTTCTAAATACATACTACTTGCTAATAACAATAATACTAATTAAATAAAAATGAAGATTTCAAATTTATTATTTAAATAGTATCTGAAAGATACTATTTTAAAATTTTTAATCAAACACAAATAAATTCTAATTTTTTTCAATATAAATATCATATAATTACAATATAGGCCTAATTCTATTATAGCTAAGCTTTATAGCTTAAAATTTTGGGTGTTCTTTTTATTAGAACTCAATAGACCTATTTCTCTACAGACCTACTTCAATATTTTTCTATAGAAGTTCTGCAACAAACACATTGTCCATCTCAATTGTTTGGTTAAAAGACTCACTCAATCTCAATGTAAGAAAATATCTGTATTTAATCTAATCTTAATCCATTTATTAAACAACAAATCTCGAAATTTCCATACTGAAGTATTAGTTCAGAATTAGAAGTATTAAAATACTAATTAAAACTTCTACGCTTGTAATATCATCAAAACTCAAATACGAAGTAAAGTTTTCTCTCAAACTAAGAAAACAATTACTTTTCAAAAATAACGATGTTTTTTAAGGTGGGGTTTCTTAAATCAAAGGTTGCTATTAATTCATCATCAAAAACAAAATCTCTGCAATCAGCATGTGGATCTGAGTCATCCGCCCCCATTAAACATATAAGGACTTATCGTATATGTCGTGAGAACTATCCAAATAAAATGATTCACATTATCAGTCACGAAATACACCTACTACACGAAAAAAACGTCAAATTGTTCTGCAACAACTTCAAATATCTTATGGATAAGTCATCAGAACTTTTCAAAATACAATGTCGAAGCAAGTTGCTCAGAAACAAGTAGGCCTAATTGTAGGCCTAATGATTTTTATACCATAGGAGAGAAGAAATTCATAAAAAATTAAATGAATTTAATTTCATACTTTCGCTAAATAATATGTAATTAATAAATCTTAATTACGTATGTAAAAACTTTAGGATCACTGAGTCTACTTGCAAATATTCCTGTAAAATTAATTATAATTGAAGATAAAAATTCTGGAACTCCTGGTATAAGAAATGGTGATGAAAATATAAAAAATAAACACTAATAGAAAATGAACAATAAAATATTATTGAGTAAGGTTTTAATTTGTACACCTTATCCTGTAACCACAATTGTCAGAGACTCATCGTGAAACCTGTATTCTTAACATATGATGTAATTCCGTGAAATATTGAATAAGACGTACACAACACTCAAGATTTGAATATACAATAAAACTTAAACGCCTATTCTTGTGTAACCTACATCAAAAAACATCAAAAAGATTTATGTACAATTGTAGAAATTAGCTTTTGTTTTAGCTTTTATTTTGTTATCTATATAACATCCCAGAAAATATTGAAAAATAAAATAAATAATAAGCCAGTTGCAAACCCAATTTTTTTTTTGTACTATAATTCTTAACTACAGGATTACATATTTCTAATGGGTTGAAAAGGACTCCAAGAATTGTTTAATAGTTAAAACTGTCTTCTACATTTTTTTTTTCTGCACTAGCCTTATTGAAGTACATGTCCATTTCGAAAACAGATATATGAAGATCGCGTGCTGGTATAGGTGTTAGTTAAGACTGCAAGAATAATCCGATTGCTGGGTTAAATTTTACTACGAGTTTTATTACAATTTTATTTTCATTTTATTTTCATCCCAATTTGTTTTTCATACCGAATAGCAATTCTCCATTTAATTTATTTTGCATACAAAAGTTAGCTTAAACGTTTATGATAACACTGAATATTTAAATATAAATACTTCCTTCATTAAAATTACATAAAATTTAACTGATCTACAGGATGTTAAAATAATCTCTTGCATTGTTTAATAAATTTAAGTAAATTATTTGGTCATTTAAACTCTTTTCATATTTTATAAACTTGCAATAAAGTTGTATTCATCTGTTTTAACATTTCTCTGGACTGAATTTGAAATAAGATTTACCAAAGGAAAACTGATTGTTTTTAACTATTTAACAAACAAATAAATGAACATTAATTTCAATGAAAGTAAGTTAGTTTTATTATAAATAACTAAATAAATAAATAAATAAATAAATGGACATTTTTATAAGAGTGTTGTACTTTACAATTTACTGTTAAAATGTTTACGTCTGGATAAGTACTACGAATAATATATTAAACAAGAAACAATCACATTGTTGTAAAAATATTTCTATAAACTTTAAGATTTCGATGTAAAATAGCAAAATTTAATTAAGAATTACAGTTGAGATTGAGATATTTGATTTTCTTTAGTATTTCTGAGGAGAATTTTCTAGAATTGCTTGATAGCATAAAAATTACTAAAGAATTTAAATTTATTCATTGTAATATTGATGAATTTATTTAAATCTAGAGGATTGCTCAGTTAATGATAAATAAAATGTAAGAACATATTCAAATATAAAGCATTATTTTAATATTAAACATTAATCTGTAAATTAATTTACAAATAGTCATTTGTAAACTTCAATAGGTACGTAGCATCAAAGACAAATCTAAAGAAAACAAATTCTAATTGAAGCATTTTTAGCATTCATTTCAGTGCATATTAATTAACTTCCATTCCAGACTAAACACTTGGATTGCATAAAAGATATCATTAAAAGAAGTTGTAATAAGCAAAAAATAATTCACGAAGCAATTGGTTATTTTAAGATAAATTACAAGAAACATTCTCCGGAAACTGAAAGAATAAATTTAACATCAGTAAATATATCCTTTGTTATGCATATTCTCTCTATAAAATATTGGGTAAGATCATCAAGATTTTTTTAATTACTATTCACAGAATAACTTAAAAGTTGATCCATAGAAACATTCTTACTTGCAAATTGGAAGAGAATCTTTATATAATCCTAGTTCTATTCCGTTGTTAGATGCACTGCCTTTATAGAAAATGATTAAAAATCATCAAGTTTTCTAAAGATACTTCATTTATAAATTTCCATACGACAAATGCCCGTATTTCGTTAGGCCTATTTCATTGCAATTTCATTAAACTGTTTGATTTTCTTCCAAAAGAAGCCTAAATTGACTAAGATGTTTAGAAGATATCTACAAGCCTATTATGAACCATACTTAATCATTTTCTATGGTGTAGCTGTGTTAGGTGTTAGTTAAAAAGTATTCAAATCACAAAATCTACAAGGATAAAAAAATATGACGTAGTTTCCTACCAGCATTCTTGCATTGGAAGACCTTCAGAGTTCTGCCCATAGGATTTGCGCAAGTCGAATTTGTAAGAATGTTTGTTAGAACTGTTATCCTCGTTTGCTAATAAGAAAATAAAGACGATTCAACAATGCATTACTAGATTTATTTAATCTCAGACTTGTTTCAATATCTAGTAATATTTAGTACATTTCCAGAAACGTATTATTGTTTTGTTGAAACACTTTCGGTTTTATTATTCTTATTAAGCTTCCTGAGATTTATAAAATAAAAGTTTTGTAGAAACAAAGGTAAACAATTATCTTCACATTTTTACTAAACATTCCTATATCTAAACATGAACTATCCGTGAGGCACTAAACGATGCTTTACGTATGAGATGATAAAAATAACAAAGGAATACTAAGTAAGGGAAAATTTAATATAAATTTAATGAAAATAAACACATGTAATCCTTCATTTAATGTTATTTCGTTGATTTATTTAAAAAAATAAATAAATAATTGATTAATTTAAAAGTCATTCCGGATTGGTTGATCCTTATATAACTTGATCGTATATTAAACAAAAGCGTTGTTCTAAAAATAAATCGAGCTGTTATAATCAAGGACAAGGTTACAGAAATTTAAACTAACAGGGAAGTGTTAAATTCATTCCACACGAATCATTTTCAATAGCTTTTTAACATTGACTTCTTTAAGGGAAAAATATCTGAAACATATAAAATACTTGTCTCCTTAAGTTTCTGTACCATCCTTTCAAACGTTTTTATTAATTGGGTAGTTTTGAAGAGATAGATAGGTAGGCTTTCTTTTACTAGTTGATTCTGTTGACTTTTTTTCGTTTTTTAAACAAATTGCTCCTAGCTTCGACTTGCGGAATATCATTCCATATATCAGATTTCATCAAAATTCGTTTTCGTAACCTTTCTAGCAGTATTCTTGAAAGGAAAGGGTTTTTATACAGTGGTGTAAGAATAGGAGGTGCATCAGGTAAAGCTGCAGCTAGGGGTCGAGAAGGATGTAGTAAATGGGCTTTTATGTTGTAAAGATATTTATGTACATATTTTGAACACGTAATTATAAGAACATAACTGTATAGACAACTGATAAAATAAGATTTAAAAAAAGTAAAATTTTGTTGCAGACGATCCTGCAAAGCAGTTTTTGAATCTACATCCATGATTATATAGTAACACCGTTGTAAAATAGAAGTTTTATAGTATAATACATAAACTACAGTATAATGTTTTAGTAACACAATGCAGAAATGTTATTTAAAATAAGTTAAGAACATTGCAAACAAATGAAGATAAATAAACACAGTCTATATAAAGAAAAGAGAATAAATAACGAAAAAAAGCAATAAAAATAATGCAAAAAAAAAAACACTATTTAAATCTCCTTAGATAATTCGTACTTGTATATAATATCAATGATAATATTTATATCATTTAATTTAAGTGGGTTTTTTTTTGCCATACAAAATAAAACAGATATTCTTTATTTTATTATAAGAGAAAATAAGACTGAAATTTATGCTGATATTCATTGTTTTAAAATAAAAATTAAATTGTAAGTACAGAGACAAGTAAGAAAAGTATAACTTGTATTTCTATTTTAAAAATAAAAGATGTAAAAATATTGAAATCATAATAAGAAAATAATCATTGATAAATCTTTCCCAACAGGTTCCCAACAGGTTCTCCAGTCATAGTTTGAGACCTGACAATTTTTTCCAAGATTCATATTTTATTATATGTTAATAGCAGACATTCCCGTCCCAATTTACTATTAGTGCAAATAACTATAGAATTAATTACATTATGCTGGAATTTTAAAGTAAAAATTCTAACTTGCTCTAAAACACATGAATATAAAAAAATGGATTCTCTGAATACGTTGCAAACATACAGTACAAAATGGCGTCAACTTTTGTGATTTCGGTTGAGCCCTTTACAAAGCAAAACTTTTTAGAAATTTTTAGGAAACAAAATGAAATTGTAAAAATGATATATATATTTTGAAAATTTATTATAAAGCAAAATATGATTTAAATAAACTAATAAGTAAAAATATAAAAATATATAGATATAAATACTGTAATGACTTCTAAATTCCTTATATTAATTGTAAATTAATGATAAATATTCAAGAATATTAAAACAAAAAAAATTAAAAATTAATGAAAGTTAGCAAAAAAACAAACATAGTTATAATTAGCAAGAAAAAAAATTCATTAACTATAAAAACTATTAAAAGATGTTTATGTTTCATTTTGAGATATTTAGTGTATTCAATTTTAAATAATGCATTTATATTAATATATCTGTAATTATTTCACTCAAAAAAGCACGGTTTAAAAATAAAATTATTCATAATTCGAAACCTTTGGAAACAGATTTATACTTTATAAACCGTCAATTTTGAAATAAATTCTTCCATTTACTATGGACTATTTTTGTTAATATACCATAATGTAATCTAATCACCTAATAGTTTTTCACTTATTCTTACGACGCTATTAGAATTCTTACAACTAAAGAATTCTTTAGTTCTCTATGTCAAATAGTACTGCGTACATATTTTCTATTTCTTTATATGTACTGTTATTTTAAATATATAAAATAAAGCTAATGTAAATTAACTTTCAGTCAATTCTTTAAAGTTTTAGACAATATATATAACAAAATTACTGCACTTTCACGAAACTTTTTCATTAACTTGAAAAAAAAATGGAAGAAACATAAAGAAAAGGAGATATTGCTAATGAAAATGGATTAAAAATACTTTTTCTTTTTATAGTTTCTAAAAAGTAGAGAGTTTTCATTATGTAGGAGTAATGCTGCATTAAAAAACAAGTAGCTTTAGAAATATGTAATTCATACTTTCAAAGAATTCCAAAGCAAATTGCTTAAAAATTAGAGTTATCTAAATGTTTATGTAATGTGACTTTCTCATTGTCTCTTAATTGTTTTGTCTCTTTCTCTAAGTGATCCCAATATTATAGATTAGTAGGTCAGCGAAAAAGGCTCTTACCTTGTAGTGGACACGAACTGGAAAATCAAATAAGTCTTGACGGTATCCGAGCATCTGATCCTGTAACTGCTTTGCATATTTAACTAGTTCCCATTAGTTACATGGTAAAAACAGTGAGACAATGTATTAGGTCCTATCTCTACGGTGGTTGTGCTTCGTCTGCGGGTCTGTCCTCTCGCTTTCAAATCTTTATTTCAAGGTAAGTGGTCGGGAATTCCAATAGAGTCTGAAATCCGGGTTAAGGCATGTTGATTCCTTTGGCTGCGATAACGTAGGCTACGGGGCTTTCCCAACACTGGTGACGGCAAACACGGGCAGTCGGCTGGTGAGATGAGCCGGCGACACCGCCACTCTTTCATACGCTTCACCTTGAGTCGCAGTATAAAAGCATTCTTATTGACAGAGTTTTGTGTTTGACTATCGACATGGGTTTTCCGAGATCGTGTTGAACGTTGCAATGTCATCTTATTGGACGTCATGGTTAAGTTTAAATGTCAAATCCATTAACAGCAAAACAATAGTGGGGTCCACTTTCAAAAGAAATCATCTATTTCTTTTAAATAATTTTTCTAATTCAAGAATTGTTCTGGAAATGTGTTCTTAGCGATAAGAATTCTGCAACAGAAAGAAAAATAATAATAATAAAAAACCGCGCCTGCAAGAAATTAAAATCTAGACCACTTTAGATTTTTACAGAGCATTTTTTTTTATAGAACACTTTTTTTGGAAGAAATATAAATCCCGTGATAAAAACTCGAAGATACAGGAAATTGAGGTTTTCATTGAAAAAAAAAAAATCCAGCATCATAGCAAACGATTATCCGCCTTTTACACGAGAAAAAAAACCCTAGAATAGGTGAACCTTAGGGCCGTGAAAAGCAGAAACCTACTACGAAAAACGTTCATATTCCGCGAATACGGAATCTCGTATACAAGGTCTTTTACCACTTGAGCCACTTGATCCAGTAGAAAATTTTATGTAAAAAAAAAAATTGATTGCTTAATAAAATTAATGTAAAATACGTAAAGAGGACGAAAAAAAAAGTAATTAAAAAAAATGCTTTTGTGATGAAAATCTAAATGGATTTTTTAAATTACGGCTTTTTTATTTTTTTGAATTAAAATAAAAAAAACAAACAAAAAAAATCGCTTCTTACATTCTTCGTAAGCTGTAATGACAATTTTGTTATTCAGAAGAATGTCCTATGACTTAGTGATTCTATTAAAATTCCACATCAAAGACAATTTCCAAGCTTCGGACATCACTTTTGCCCCCAGCACCGACCGTTTTCCCAACGCAGACGACGGCCTCCAAAGGAAGTGCTTCTGCGACGGAATGTGAACTGCGTTGCTCATAAAGGTCAGAATTATGAATCGTACAGCCTCTGAATCATCTGAATGATTCTCATTTTTCCATAGTCTTAACCTTTTCAAAATCTAGTAATTCATCACTCGTTTAAAGCTGACAGGGAAACAGGGTTTTGTAGCTGCAAAGAACAGGGAAATGATCCCAACTCTTTCCCACGCCTTAAATCAAGTCCACGTTAGAACAGTTATTCAAAATAAACTTAAACAAATCAATCAATAAGTGAAATTGAGACTTATAAAATTAATATTAGAATTTACGGTAATTAATTGTTATTCCTTATACATATTATTATCGTAATTACAAATATCAATTTTTATAAGTATCAATTTCACATATGAATTACTGGAAAACGTCTATTATTGGAAAACAGAACTGTTGGAAACACTTCGTAAATGAATGTAAAAAAAACTGAATATAATTTTGTGCTAAAACATAAATTTAAGGGTGACCTTAATAATATAAATTTAAAAATAATGGTAAAAAAAAAAGAAGTACGTTAATGTAAGGAAAAATAAAAAAAAAAAGTTAGGAAAAAAATAAAAAAGAAAGTTAGAAAATTTAGGAAAACAAGAAAAAAAAATTCATGCCGACATTGAGAAAAAAAAGATTAACAGAAAAAAAAGTAGTTATACGAATTCCAACCGATAATCTTCAATATATGAGTCCGAGACCTTAAACATCAAGCTATAACCAATAACTGAAATGAGATAGTTGCATTTCTGACATTTAAGCTAATAGCGGAAATCCCATGAAAACAATGCCAAATATCTTGAAAATGTCAAATATTCCATGGGGAGGAGGGCGTTAGCCCCTGAAAATACCCTATCTCTACAGTGTTTGGGCCTCTGAACACGATGGTGAAATCCGTTTGTCGATCCGACCTTCCGTTCGGGAATTGTTAGGGGTGGAAGACACGGATGGACAGGACAAAGGCAGTAGCTCCGAAATGTGTAGCTAATAATGCGATATCATTATTTTGTAATTGTTAATACTCCATGATAACAAACAGCATTATTTCTACATTAATTCACGAAATGATTGCAACAGTTCAGTTTTCCAATAATAGATGTCGTTAAGTGATTAATCCATTTGTAATTGCCACGTCGCTTCGGTAGCCTTTCATGACTAATCATTTAAGAACAGGTTGAGATACAACTGATTTCGTTTTAATGTATATATTTATTTTAAATATATCTTTACCGGACAATCGTTAACAGTATACCACAAGTATTACAATAAAGAAAAATTTGCACTTCCACAATTGTGAGTTTTGTTAATTTGAATGGAATTCAAAAAGAAGCTTTTTCGAGCTTTATGTATGTCTTCATCTTCTTATCAAAGTGGTGCCCCATTCACACTAATATTAAGTAACATGAAGAGTAAAGCCGCAGACTTTTACTTTTAACAACTTTCTTATCTACAAAGAACTTCACATTAAATAAGAAGTTCGTGAAAGAACATCCAGTCAACTTTCCTTAAAATGCTATTCCTTAATTGTAAAGTATTACTTCTTTATTATAAATAACAATGGGTGAAACCAAGTGTTTACTAGATGACATCCCAGAACAGCTGTTTCATCATTTATTGACGATCATCAGCTGCAAGTAGTCACCAGTAAACAACGAGGTCTCAGTATGGAGGTCATTAAGAATCACAGTAAGTAATTATTTTCCGTGCGCTCAAAGATGAACCTCCCAGAATGCAACGTAGCTTATAGACTGACCTTTCCTGGCTTTTCGTTAACATTCAAATGGAAGAGAAAATGGCGGTCGCTACGGTGAAGAGAATTGTACAGTCGCCGTTGATACGAACGCCAGGGAGAAAAAGGTCTCGTTTGGCGACCGCCATTTGTCCTTAAATATTCATGCTAATTTTCAAGAAGTTCCATCCAGCGGTTCAAAAGTTATTAGGCGACATATAATTTTAAAAAAAAAAATAAAATAGGGTCATATTAGAAATGAACATTTTCTTTCATTTTAATACTATATTCATTTTTAGAAGAATCGACTTTTTTTTATCATTCTGTCTATTAATATAGCAGTGGTTGTTAATTGAAATTTCAAGCTTAATAACTTAATGATATTTCGTAATCGTAAAAACGAATTTTAACTAATCATTATTCTGGGAGCAGGCCCGTAGCCAGGATTTTTCTTTCGGGGAGGGAAGAAGAATTTTCTTACAAGGGAAGTGCGTGATCTCGAACGCTGAGAACCGCACGAAAATGTGCTTAGAATATAAATCGCTCATCCCTAAACAAGTGGTATAAGTCATTCCCATGCAAAGCGTATCTGTTGTCTGCTAGCGCCATCCGACGATGGCATGTCCATTGCACTAATACGTACTTAATCTAGTTGTGTGAATAGTATACCTGCATAATTATTTTAAGCAGAGAAAAAAATAGCAATACAGTGTCTATATTGAAATAGGTGTGTTTTTGGTCCTATTATATCGATATTTTGTTTCTTCGCGTTACCAAAGTTCCTGTCGTGGACCTTCAATAGGCAAATGTCTCTCGTGGTAAGACGTGCAGGTTTGCATGAGAATAACTCATACCACAGTTTTTGGCATGAGCGATTTATATTCTAAGCACATTTTCGTGCATTCCCAGCGTTCGAGGTCACGCACTTGTTAGAAATAGTGCGGTATTGTGGTAAGTAAGAACAGCACCCCACTCTCTGTCTTCCCGTGGATAGTGTCGTAATAGACGACAATTTTACATTGATATGATAGTTCCTTTGATTTCAACAATGAGACATTTTAATTCTGTTTAGATTTCGGAGGGGCTTCACGTGCCTCTATGGGACATAATAGAAAGAAACTCGACGTCAGTGCTGCTTTAGTTACCTCCACCAGTAATTTACAGAAGTCAGAGGTGGAATGAAGTCCAGAGATTCAAACTGAGCATTAAATTAGAGATATTTTTTTGTTCTTGAGATGTGGAAGATACAGCTAGCAATTCAATATTCACCGATTGAATGTTGTTGCTTTTTTTTATTTTATTTTATAAGTAAAATTAAAAAAAAATTGCATAATATTATAAAAAGAAATTATATGATAAAATGTAACAACCATTTAAAAAAAACAGCATTTATTTACAAAAGAAATCTTTATTTACATCTTAATATCTTCTGTAACAAAAATTAAAAATATAAAAAAACAAATTAAATAAAAATACATTTTGTATTTGTTTAAGATAAATACAAAATAATACAAAATGGTAATTTGGTGTTTGTTTATTTTTTTTATAACAAAAAGAAAACAAAAACTACACAAATATTTAGAAATTAGGGATGTTTCCAAGAGATCATTTATTTTTTAACTTGTTTTTTAAAAGTACTAGACTGCCACCCGTCGCTTTGCTGTAGAAGCTTCACAAATGTAACGGAAACAAAAGTTGTATTTATTCTAAAAAAAACAAAAAAAACCAAATGACATTAAATAAACTGAAAATTAAATCTTAAAACCAAAACGAAAAATAAATCCAGGTTTAAATTTTAAAATATACATGCAATACAATACTTAAATCCATTTGTAACAGTCAGAAATTTGCGCAGTTGTGTCGACCATGCAACAATATTCCTATTCGTCTGCGAACTGCTGCGAAATTCTACTGGTGTGCAGAAGTAGGCACGCATACACATACACACACATTTTTAATAATTCAGATTTTGAAAAATAATAATAATTAAAAAACGCTCTTTTAGATAATTCTATCTGCATTAAATATTTATTTTCTAAAAAATAGAAAAATTATGTTAACTCTAACCTATTACACTGGTCTACATAGGAATTTTTTTTTTCTGCTGACTACGAAGTTTTAACTGATTTTATATAATTTGAGGTCGCTGATTACGAATATGCAGTCATAAATTGTCCATCACGTCACAATTTTTCACAAAATACAATTACTGACATTTATAATGTTTATGAGTTGCAGCAACATATTTGTTACTGTTATTACCACTAAAGTTGTTTCTTTTGAAAGAACGTTAAATTATGAATAAGTTTCTTGGAACTGGTTAATTATTAATTAAAAATACACACAAAGTGAAGGATATTAATTATGAAAGAACTTTCGCTTCTTTGATTTTCTGGCGTAGCTGGAATCTGGGATGTCACGCTGCAAGTACCAACAGTAGTCTGCTATCATGTTTGTGTTCCACCTGCCTTGATAACTTTGTTCCATGGTCTTTATATCTTGGTGGAAGCGCTCTCCTTGCTCTTCACTTAGCACCAAGATTTGAGGGAAAGACATTTACGTGACTGTGCAGAAAATGCACCTTTACACCCATATTTACTCCTATCTTCTGATATGCTGTTAACAAAGTTTCAACTAGAAGTTCGTAGTTGTCTGCCTTTACGTTGCCAAGAAAGTTTCTTACAACATTACAAAAAGCACACCATGCTCCTTTCTCCAAAGTGTTCATGGTAGGGCCATCAAAAATACCGGATTTCAACTTTTCATGTGTCAGTGATGGAAATTTCGAGCAGACGTACTTGAAGCAAGTACCATCTTTATCCAGAGCCTTTACATACTGCTTCATTAACCCTAACTTGATGTGCAGTGGGGTAATAGTATTTTATTGGGATGAAGAAGAGGCTCATGCTTAATGTTCTTGTCACCTACTTGAAATGAATCCCTGGCAGGCCATTCTTTTCTTATCCAGTATTCTACTGTCCCATAGACATATGTAACAATGGATATTTCGTATACCCTCCTTGTTGACCCAGAAGTATAGATATCACCTTTAGATCACCACAAACAGTCCAGCAGTGATCAGTGTATTTAATCTTATGGAGAAGTATTCTCATTGTTTCATAAGTTTCTTTCATTGTCACTGAGTGACCAATAGGAATGGACACTAATTTGTTGCCATTATTTAACAACAGACATTTTAAACTTCTCTTTGAGCTGTCTATGAACAGCCTCCATTCCTCTGCAAGATACTCACAACCCATAGTTTCAATGAGTCCTTTGATGTCGGTGCAGTACACAAGATGTTCATCCATCTCAAAATATTTTACCAAGCTCTTCTCTCTTTGTCGATATATGATGGTTGTTCCGGGGGCTAACATATTCCTCTCCTTTAGTCTGGAACCCATTAATTCTGCTGATGCTTTAGGTAGATCAAGATCAAGCACAAGGTCATTTAATTCACCTTGAGTGAACGGCTTACACAGAATGCGATCAGACATTACGAAGTCGCTGTCACTACTATCTGGTTTTATTGGGATGCTAGATTCGTCACTGGAAACTTGAAGTGTTTTGAAAGTTGTGGTAGGAACATCATCACTGTGTGGTATGGGTCTTTATAGTTGACCACAAGAAGTTAGGATACTAAATGGAATGTTTTGACTTTTTGCTGAAACCTGATACATCAACCATACAAAAGTAGCAGTCTTCCATATGATCTTGCTGTTCCCGCCACACCATTGGAACTCCAAAACTGAGGCTTCTTCGCTGTCCTTTAGTCCACTGTCTGAGATTTTCGACACATGTTCTGCACACTTTATGCGGTGCCCAGCATTTGTCTTGGTCACCGAGTTTAACTCCAAAATAAGCATAATAAGCTTTGGATACAAAGTCTGATGTATTTGTCCTTTGTTTAGGTGTTGTAAAACAGCCACAAATTTAGCAAAATATGTTTGGGTCATTTTTACACTTTCGACAAATAGCACACATTTTTCACAGGAATCTGAGGGAGAAAAAAACACATTAAGTTTCTATATTTAAAATACATGCAACAATACATCAAACTGTAGTATTACAGCTGGTTTCATGAAACAAACCTGATATGATAATGTATACTAAACGCTTAATGATCGGTTCAGTACACACTACTTTAATACAGGAATCTGCAAAAAGGAAAATATTTTAAGTCTTCATTTGTGAAAAATTCTGACGTGATTGTGCAAAATGGATATGATTTTTGGATTCAGCACCCTCAAATTAATAACAATCAGTTATTATCTTAAAGTCAGCAAAATTGATGTAGACCAGTGTTATAGATTATAGTTACTCTCTTTCACGACAAATTCTGTTATATGACCGTCACAAATCTAATGACATTAGAGTAGCATTAGCCAATAATATCTCAGTTATTTCAGTTTTATTTTCTCTTTGTTTGTTCGTGGACACATATCCCACAATGCTTCGCAACGGCTTCTGTTAGCTCAGTTATAGGTGGCCTGAATGTTGAATGCTGCAGGGGGCTTGTTAGCTCAGTTGGTTAGAGCGTCGTGGTGATAACGCGAAGGTCGTGGGTTCGATTCCCTCATGGACAATTTTTTTTTTAATCATTTTTAGGAATTCAGTGTATTAATAAGGTTTGAGTTAAGAATGACGATTATTCCATATAAATAGGGGTAGGTAAGATAGCATGGGGTCGCAAACAGTCTCCCGGGAGCATTTTCTAGACCACCCCGGCGCAGTCTATTCTGAAATAAAGGTGACTCAGAAGCCGCTGCGAAGCACTGTGATTGGTTTATTAATCACTATCCCTACCTTATTATATTTTAATCATTAGAATTGTGAATTTGGTATTTAAAATTTAATTTATTGTCATAAAACTTACTATAATATTTATTATGATAAAGTTCTAATTACAATTTCACTATAGTTAGATAATAATTATTGGAATAAATTGAGTTCTTAAAGCAAATTGTAATATGAGAATATAATTACCAAAAAACAAAAAAAGTTTTAATATTTAGAAATTAAAATAATAAGGTTTTATTTAAATATATTAAATAGTCTCTTTAAAAAGGGTTGGTGGATGTTGTTTGCGTGAAACCTAACCCTTCATGTGGTAAACCTATAATTGGGCTATTGTGGAAATCCTGATAAAAGGCAGAAAAACGCACCAAATCAGACACTGATGCCTCGGATTCCTTCAGCAAAACAAGAACTGAACCAACGACCTTGATGGCTGCCTCTACTTCCGGCATTGAAGGTCTGGGCAATCCTCTTATTATTCGAAGGTCGTACGTGGTTGCAAGTGGAGAATGACCCAAGACATCTGCAGATGACTCCTATAGAAAACCTATAAAGTCAAGCTATAAACAGCTATTTTGAAATTCTGATATTATTCTAATAAGGCAAATTTTAATTTCTCTCAATATTTTTTGTATCGTGTTGGGAACAAGTGAAAGTTAAAAATTTCACACACATTCAGCGCCCAGACATCTGACCTATTTTTAACATAGAAAGCTGAAGTATTCTTTGCTATGGCATATATATATTACCAACATCACAAATTTAAATGTAAAAAAAACTACATTTAATACTAAAGCAAATTTTCAAAAAGATTACGTCTTTTCTTTTTCAAGCCTAAAAATAACAATAATATGTTGAAGAACAATTAAATTCCTCGAGAAAATATTAACAATATCATTTACTTACAATCTTTGACATGATATAGCTTAACAATTTAGTTCCTTGATTGTAACCTTATTATTACATTTTGTGGACATTTTATCTACAAAACTTTTAGCTAATCTTATGAAATATTTCTCTATTTCAATACCATCATTCCTATTTATATTTTTTCTTTTTGTGTTCCGGATAAACATACGTTCTATTATCTTTCTTAGCTTGGTGTCTCTTTCAATATATAAAATTTGTATCTCGTTGTTAATGCAATGATTTCTGTTCACACAATGTTCTGCCACTTCTGATTTTTCAATGTACTTGTTCCTAATGCTGGAACCATGTTCCGTCATTCGTTCCTTCACTGTTCTTTTACTTTCGCCCAAATAGAATAAATCGCAATTCTTGCATTCTATTTTGTAAATTATATCCATTTCATGTTTCTTAACACTATTATTCAATTTGCAACATAAAATATTTTTCAGTTTGTTGTTATATTCAAATCCAACAGTGAAGCCAAAACTTTTGCAAATTTCTTTTAAAGTCAGACTACTTTTGTTTAAGTATGGTATGAAATATCTTCTGTTGTTATTTGTTGTTAACTCTTTAATTTTTAATGTGTGGTATTTCTTTATAGTTTTATTTATGAATTTTTCCTGATAACCGTTTTTACTAAGGATCCTTTTCATATTTATAATTTCTCTATTGAATTCATCTTCACTACTCGTGTTGACGTCAATCCTTTGCATATAGTTCTCAATTATGTTTCTTTTTATGTTAATTTAACAAAATTACTGATGACATCAAATTTAAGGTAGAAAAGGAAGTGGACAATAGTCTAATTTTTTGGATATATGTTTAACTAGAAATGAGAATAAGATAATTATGAAACATTATACAAAAAAATACAAATGTGAACACATACTAAATTATGAATCAGGACATGGTATAAACATAGTATAAGCATAGTATAAACATAAACACAGTAAAAGAACAGTGAAGGAACGAATGACGGAACATGGTTCCAGCATTAGGAACAAGTACATTGAAAAATCAGAAGTGGCAGAACATTGTGTGAACAGAAATCATTGCATTAACAACGAGATACAAATTTTATATATTGAAAGAGACACCAAGCTAAGAAAGATAATAGAAAGTATGTTTATCCGGAACACAAAAAGAAAAAAATATGAATAGGAATGATGGTTTTGAAATAGAGAAATATTTCATAAGATTAGCTAAAAGTTTTGTAGATAAAATATCCACAAAATGTAATAATAAGGTTACAATCAAGGAACTAAATTGTTAAGCTATATCATGTCAAAGATTGTAAGTAAATGATATTGTTAATATTTTCTCGAGGAATTTAATTGTTCTTCAACTTATTATTGTTATTTTTAGGCTTGAAAAAGAAAAGACGTAATCTTTTTGAAAATTTGCTTTAGTATTGAATGTAGTTTTTTTACATTTAAATTTGTGATGTTGGAAATATTTAACGGTAGAGGCTGTAGAAGGAGAGATCTACAAAAGAAATATGGGAACTTTACATATATATATTACCTCGATAAATAGTCTAAATATACAAATACACTATTTTTTAAGAATATAATAATCTAACAATTAATTATAAAACCTTATTATTTAAAATTTTCTAATCCATGACATTTTATCAGAAACTAAAAGAAAAATCTTTATTATTTTTTAGTTTCTGAAGAAGTATATCCATTATCAGCTTTGCTCGCCAACCCCTGTCTTTCGTGCTTCTACACTATACTGAAAGAGACACTGAAATACAAGAATATAATTGTAATCATTAATAATAAATAGTATTCATAATTACAACATAAAGCAGTTGGTAATTTAAAAAATCCTTAAAATGGGAATTTGTATATATTTACTTTTTTTTTAGCATTTTTTTTTATTAACTTCAAAATTTTTCCAATACATCTATTCTGAATTATTATTACAGCTAAGTTTCCATAATCCGGAATTGCTTGGACCGAATATTTAGGATTTTGGATTTTTCCGGAAAATGGCATGATGGTGTTGCAGAGAAGTGACATAGAAGAATCTTCTGGATTTCTTGTTGATTGAAGCAGAACACACAGAAAACCTAGAAATATTCCTCGGTTTTCAATCCCAAGCAATTAGCAACAATTTATCTTCGTAATGTCTCTTAGGTGAACAATGTATCCATTAGTGCAAGGAAAATTATTGCACACTTTGCATAGACCACGTAGTACATCATATTGAAATGTTCCGGATTCCGGATTAGGGTTGCTCAATTGTATTAATTTTATTAATCTCAAAAAGTGGAACTGTTTCTCATAATGGAGACTCAAAAGTTCTTACTGAAAATTTTAGTAATACAAAAATTTCAATAATATTGTAATGGTATTTGTGGGAGAGTCTTGTAGGAGCAAAGAAACAACGAGTCAAGTTTAGAACTGAACTGAATTAATTCATTAAACAGAAAACATGGGTTTTATAGATTTTACAAAGTTGAATTTCATTGAATAAGTAATTAAAAATATGCACAATGATTGGATAAAAACATAATGAACTTAAATGAATTAACTAATTAAACGGCTGTAACGGAAAAGAATTTAAAAATAAACAGAACAGCAATAATTAGGAAATAGAAAAGAAATGATTTAAAATAAATAACGGTAAAGATTAAAATGAATACCGTATAATACAGCTATATATAAATAAGTGATTTCTATAAATATTTACATTAAACTGTGCGACATAATAGATGTAAAACTTTAAGAAAAAAAATATATTTTAAAGTATTATTTTAATTAAATTTACAATATAATTTTCAATGAGGGTGCTGCTTAAAAATAAATAAAATCCTCTTTACAGCCACTCCGTTGAGGAGCATTTACAGTTCCCTTGTATACATGTAATGCTCTCCACAGCTCAAACCGGAAGTCGGAGCCCCAAGAATCAAGGGACTTGGGGAAAAATCCGATTTTCGGCCCAGGCCACTTCCGGTTTTAGGTGGCTACTGAACGGGTCAGGGAAATAGTAGTAATGGAACAAATTGAAGTCTATATATACTGAATGACTGCTGAGTTCGAATGTGCTACCCTCAATCAATGCAGTTGTTTCCGTTGAGTGCGTCGCCCGAATGGTATAAAACGGGGATCTAAACATACTAAATAAACGCAATGCGCTCATCGCTTGTAAATGTCTTCGTACAAATCTTGAAGTACAACGGCTTGAACAAATGAATTTTGTGCGCCAATCACCAGTAGTGACACTTTCAACAACGCAAGCGTTTTGATAGATTCTAAATTGTACGGGTTCGCTTTGTCTTGTGTTTACTATACAACTGTAAATTGACTTGTTTTAATTTGTATTTTAATAAAAAAAAGAAAAGATTAAACACTAAAATACTCAAAAAAGATAAAACCTTATTTGCATTCCAGTGGTCGAGAATCATCAGTAGTCTACGCCTCTAACTGCTTGACTTGTGTATGCGGCATCCTTAACTTACTTTCCTCTAACAGAGATCTTCGAGCCCCAAGTTTGGGAACTAATGATTTAAACCATAAGACTGGATACTGTATAGGTAAAGCTTGTCTAAAGGAAATAACACTAAGAAATTAGACACCCATTTTATCAGAACAGTGAATTCTTTTGTCCATTTGGTAAAAAAAAAAAAAAAATCCCGACCATCGCCGGGATCGAACCAAGCACCTTATCATTTGAGCTTCCAGACTCACGATTCCTACATTTCTTATTAGAATTTCTTATTAGAATTTGTTATTTACTAGACTGTAGATACTTTTACTTTTAAGAACATATTTTATTAGTACAGAAGCTTTAATATATTTTTAATAATATGTATACATTTTTAATAGAAGTACAAGGGGCATTCAGAAAGTAATGCTTCCAAGCCCTCTACTTGGCCAGTAGTCCTGCAAACAATCTGAATTTTTTATCATTAATGCACTGATGTTTAAGCTAGAATGTCACTTGTTGCACCTTCCTATCTCTTCTCGTTCTAGAGTAATGGAGCAATAACATGACATCCAGTGGTGACGTCAGGTTGACAACAATGCGGTTTCAAAGAAAAGGGTTGTCATTGAAATGCTGATTGCGGAAGGTTGTGCGCCCAGCAACATTCATCGCGTATGACTGCAGTTTAGTCCGGATCTTGCGCCCTGCGCCTTTTGGCTCTTCCCCAAACTTACGGATCCGCGGAGGTGGAAGTAGCAGTTCGGCAGTGGTGTCGCCAGCAGCCATCACAATTCTTCGCCGACGGCATGCAAAACCGTGTTTCGCGTTGGCGCAAATATGTTGCCTGTAATAGGGACTATGTTGAAAAATGATGCCACCATTTGTAGCTGACATTGCAAGCTTTCCACTGATACCTGTATCGGTGCTATCTGTCCCACACAAATGAAGGTATCACCTTGGAGGCATTACTTTCTGAATCACCCTCGTTTTAATAAATCAGTATATAGGTAAGAATTTATTATTATTATTTATTTTTGTTTATATATACAGAGTGTCTACAAATGATTGGAGTGGTTTCATGATTACACTGTGAGTTGGTTATTTAACATAATATCAAAAAAATTGTACAGAGACACAGAGAAACTCTCCCAAGTTTTTGTTACGTTTTTAAAGATGTTCCATATGTGCACCTGTAGTGACTCTCCACACATCAACTCTGTAATCAAGTTCGTCCCACACTCGATGTAGCGTGTCACTGTCAGTTCCATAAAAAGCGTTGCAGATGCGAGTCCGAAGCTCTGGCAGATCAGCCGGTAATGGTGGCACAAACACTGTATCTTTCACATACCCCATAAAAAAAAAGTCACAAGGGTTAATTCAGGGGAGCGTGGAGGCCAGGGCAGCAGTGCATGATCTTCATTCCCGGTACCACCAATCCATCGGTTTCGCAGTGTACAGTTCAGGATGTCTACCATGATGGTGCTCCACTACATTTCCATCATGACGTTCGTGACTTCTTGAACTGTACACTGCGAAACCGATGGATTGATCGTAAAGGGAATGATCACGCACTGCTATCATGGCCTCCATGCTCCCCTCACGAGAGGTTAACCTTTTTTTTATGTGGGTATGTGAAAGATAAATTAACTCCTATCAAATATATAGTCTAGAAGTATGAAGATTTATTGAATGATAAGATTGTAAACATTGTAGCTTCAACATAGCATTCTGGAGGTCTACGTAACATATAATTATAGAAAAGAAATGTCCAAATTGTTAAATCGTGAAAGGGTCTCTCTTCATTTAAGAAATCGTATACATACTCATAAAGACAGCAATATAAAGCCTTAATTACAGTAAATATACAAGAAATCCTTTAATGATTTACATATATGCTAAATTATGTTTTTGACTTAAAATAGCTTCCAGAATCTGTGTTGTTGAAGTTACAGCGTTTCAACCAACCTGACGTGTGGTAAATGAGTTTGCGATAAATGAATCAAAAATAAATAAAACTGAATGGAATTAAAGAAATGAATAGACACTACAACACTAGTATTTTTATCACTGAAAAACAATTTTAATATTCAGCATTTAATAACATATACATTCTTTGATGTAAATTTTTGCAGCTAACTCTGTACATAAATATTTTGTATACATTTGCAAATAAACAATCATACCTCGGTTTACGTACACTTTGCAACCATACCCCGAAGTTACGGCGTTTGCTCCCGAATTACATACATTTTGCGTACGCAACAAACGATGTACACTAACGCCTGCGCAGCTCATTGCTACTCGTATTTTTTGTGTATGACTGATCGCTTCGTAATGAAATTGATATTAAGGAATCTTCCTATAACTTTCTATCGAACAATTCATATGGCCTCTAAATAAAAACACAAAGAAAAGAATTACATAATGTATCGAAGACAAGAATTTGTGGAATAGTAAAATCCAAATTTTAAAGAGAAAACTATTGCTTAATGAATATCCAGAGGGTTTTATTTTGTCTGTTATTAACAGATTTTTTTAGTTTCGTGATGGTGGACGATCCGCGCTGGGCAGGTTTTCTCGGGGTTCTCTCGTTTCCCCTGCACTTCTCCCACCATACTTTCTCAGTCTTTCTCTCCATCTTTCCTCATTTCCAGGGGATAGTACAATAGACCTCCGGTCGCAGTGCTTGGCTTCTCTGCCGCCATCATTCACTACATAACATAAAATAACATAACATCATATAACAGATTTTTTAAGAAGAGAACTAATATTTGTCGAGATAATGTAAAAAAATTGAGAAAAGTTACCAATTTGGCAAGTTTCCTACAGGAATCAAATTGAACAAATGCATTAAGAATGTTTGTAAAGAGAATGAAGTATTGTTTTTTACAGAAGTGGGAAAATGTTTAAGAAGAAAAAGTTCATCGATAAAAATATATTACATAAAATGGAAGTGGTATACATTTTGACATATAGGGAATGCTCTGAATATTACGTACAAAGTACTTGAAGAATGTTACAAGAACGGGTACAAGAACACTATAGAGCGTTAAAAAAAAAAGGAGAGGAATATCGGAATGGGCGGACCATTGCGAAAATAATGGTCACAATCCTGATCCATTAGTGGATATTTTGTATGAATGTAAAGATGACACCAAAAAACTAATGTTAGAATGATGCTTTGTTAATAGTAGTAAATGCATGAATAAGGATAGATCTTTGAAGGTTAATGTTATTACATATGGTATATTCAGAAAATTTATAGAGAAGGATTTAAGATTGAAGAAATTACTGAAATGGTAGTAAGCGAGTTAATTGAATGATTGATTGTTTGTTAATTGTTGTTAATTTATTTGATTGTTTATCATTATTTTGTGTTATATGTTAATATGTATTAACATTTGATTGTTTTTTGTTTATTTTAAAGAGTGTCACGTTCGCTTTTTGTTAATGATTTTGAATTATACAAGAAAAGAAGTTTCTTTTCTTTATATTTTTCTTTATGTAATTTTTTTTTATGGGTTATGGAGCCTTGACAAAGTTCTTGGGTGACAAGAATGAAATATTGGTGATAAAGATGATTTTGTGTATTTATTTATAGGAGGTATGAATTGTTTGTTATTAAGGAGTTTTATAACCTTAATTTTAGTGTTTTCCTGTGATTAAAATAGTAATTAAGTTACTAACAATACATAGAATTTAAGTGAAATGTTATATTATGTACTAGCATCTTGTTGTGCTATTCTCGGCGACCAAATTTGAATTTAACGACCCAGTGCAGTTACATATGACAATAGTAGTGCATTACGTGCAATTGAGAGGTTAAAAAAAAAGATCCTTTGTTTCGATTTGGGGATACGCTCCAGAGCCTAACCTGCAGTTAAGTCCAGGGTAAGACTATAGTGACTCAAGTCAAGTCAAGATCATTATCCTGCAATTGAATTGCTGTAATAATATGAACACATTTTGATAATAACCTCAGATAAGGTTGAGACGTCCTGCCTGTCTTTTGTGTGTATCAAAAACGTTCTTAAATGTGTATACAGCATAAGATTCCTTTAACACATTAATACGAACTATTGTATTCCAAAAAAGTATTAGATATTTTAATAATGCTTCAAAAAAATAAATAAAAGTGAAACATAATATAATTATATATCAAAATACCCGTGCTTCGCTCGGGTTACAAAAAAGAGTTATGATGTGGATGACGAAGAAATTGTAATTGTGTGATCACTTGAAATTTTCCAATTGGTAAAAAAGTCCAATGGTAGTTATAAATTAATGTTATATTCCTATTTTGTAAGTTGATAAGAAATTAATATCGAGATCGGTGAATGTAAGACTTACCGCCCCTTTCTGCCCTTCTCGACACTCCTATCATTCCAAGCCTTCCCCAGTTGGTGAAAAATCACTTAATGAT
>JAFIDM010079849.1:65878-78102 GCA_023159025.1 Thereuonema tuberculata | reverse complement strand
ATTGTCCTTGTTGTTCAACCAAAGAAATGAATAAAAACACTAAGAAACAAATTTTCTACATAATTAATCTATCCAATTACTGTTATTTTTGTGTATGACAACATGGAAATGGTATAAGCAACAGCCTAATTGAAACTATGTTGTAAATGGATACATTTAAACTTCGTCGGAGAAGTTACATAAAGTCAGGTCTTTGTGTTACTGATTCTTCATCTTCTATTTGTACTCGCAGATAAATATAAATAACAAAAGGTATTAAATATGCAGTGTATTGCTTACACCATCATTTAAAGTGTAAAATTAAAATTCCAGTTTTGGAACAGAATTTTAATTCGATACTTATTTATATTCCACCGTCTGTGATCAAAATAATTTGAATTGAGGAGCATTGTTAAAATAGGATTGTCTTTTTCTTTTTTTTTTCGTGGGGGCGGCATTTGAAAGGGAGGGGGTGGCATTTTTCAGTTCTCGCCTAGGGTGGCAGAACACCTAGAAACTGCTCTGGAGCCACCTTCAGTGTTTCGTTGGATGCAGTCTTAATTGCAGTCTAATTTGGGAGATACATTGTATAATTAGACAAAAGCAAAATTAGCAAGCCACAAAACAGCTAAAATAATAAAGTACTAGCTAATTGTTGTAATTAATACTATGTTTAGTTAAAAAAAATACAATTTCTCCATCGTTTGTGTAATAATTTTGTGAATTCCGTACAACATTTTTAAAATTATTTTTATGATTGTATTATTAATTTATAGATTAAGTTTCGTAATATTTTCTAGGCTAAATAAGAAAAGTTCCCAAATAAAAATAAATAAAGGGCCACAAAAGTGATTAATTTCAAAGTAAATGGATGGCTATGGCCAAAGATTTCTTTCGAGCCCTAAGTGAATCTGTCTATCACATTTTGATTATTAATATTGTTAAACTGAAACTTTGAGTATTAGAAGTTAACAGCAGTGTTATTTGAAGTTTTGATTTACAACTTCAAATTTATGAATTGTCTAAATGTTTTATTTTTCTCAATACCGTAGTTATTAAAAACAAATAAACTGATGCCAAGGCTTATGATATTCATCTCCATAATTTTATTTTAAGACAAAATCAGGATTAAATAATCAAAAGCGCTATTGAACATCTTGTAGTTCGTCATATCTTTGTAATTTCAATATTGGATTATTTTGTTGTGCGTTCACTTCTCGTCCCCACACCCCCACCTGCTTTTTTGCCAATGGGAAATTAAATCCTAAGGCAGTGACTATTTACCTGCCTTTTCTTAAGACTCCCTCGATCTAGAACTTTCATTTCTTATACTTCTCGATAGTAAGTCAAATCAGCAAATCTGACTAATTTACTAATAAACATCTCTACAAACCACTGATCTTTATGATAATCAAAATCATTCGTTTCATTCCTATTCTTACCTAATAACTGAGCTACCATTCCTCTTAAAGGTTCACGATTCTTCAAACCTTAATGCAAATATCTTTGGACTTCAGCATCAAAACCACAATAGAAAGCATGGAATGTTTCCCAGTTAACATCATATAGTTTTTAAGGTCCAAAGCTTTATCACTATCTTTCTTTACAGTATCTTTCGAAAACACTTGTTGGGATAGAATACATAAGATGAATGGTATCAATTTCTCACCATTTTAATAATTTTGAAAACTGCAATGGCTTAGACAGCATTTGTGGTGAAGTTAAAATGCGTGGACGAGCAAGAACTCCTAGCAGAAAGACAATATATATTGTTCCCTTTTCTTTAGATGAGTTACTAACGTCCTTTAGATATGTAATAACACCGTTGACATAACAATTGCCAAATTCTGGATATTTCTCAATTGACAAGTCTTTCCATATTCATTAAGCAAATTCTTTTTTTTTTTTTTTTTTTGGGGGGGGGAGTTAGTCATTGCTAAGTTTGAAAATACGTTTGTCTGTTAGTTCTTGACGTATCGATTACCGTAGTGAATTTGTAGAAATTATTTCTATTTTCACAAATTACAACAATTGCACCAGACAGACAGAGAAATAAAAGCTTTTAGTAATATAGATATACTTTTCAGTGGTTTTTGAGTTACAAAGAACATTGGTTTTTAAGTTACAAATAGTGATTTTTCAGTATTCTATCTTAAAGAAATAGTGCTTCTTTCTTTCTTGAATCTCTTTTCTTAATTACAACCATTACCCGTGTGCAAATTGATTGATATAGATATTTGAAGAAGAGATATGTTGAGATGGATGTTTATTAATATAGATGATGAATGAAGATTGTAGCTTGTATATGAAATTCTTGGCGACGAATTGATTGTGACTATTCTTTCGAGTGAAGATAACCAAATTCTGACGACTTGTGACTCAAAGGCATAAAGTTGTGCGTGAGTGAAGACAACGTTCTCCAAATAGATGGCAATTTTATTAGAGTCTGTCCTTGAGCTTTATTGATAAACATCGTGTAAGAAGGCCTGATCGGAAATTGCTTTCTTGTGAAAGTGAATAGAAGTAGATTATCGTTTGGTTTCATAGACATCCTATGGATGAAAACAAAATCTAATTTGTGAGTTCCTGTTGAAATTTCGGCTTCTATGAGATCATTATCGAATGAACGGCATTTAAGTTGAGTTCCGTAGCAGTGTCCAAACTTGCGATTGATTTTTTGCAACAACATTATTGGAGATCTAATCTTCAATGACAAACGATGTTGAGGAATACCGCTTAGATTCAATGAGTTCAGATATTCAGGCAGATAGAGATGTTCCTGTTGTGGATTATCAGAAGTATCAATTTTATTCTCACTTATATACTCTCTAGTCTCACCTTGTATTCTTTGACTTATCACTCGATTGATGTTATCGACAATCTCGTTCTTTGGTAAGTTCTTAACTTTGATGTGATGCCAGGTATTTGAGTTACAAATAGTGTTTTTCAGTAATCTAACTCATAAAAAAGGTGCTTCTTTCTGTCTTGACTCTGTTTTCTTTACTCCAAATCTGCCGTGTATACGCGCTTATTTTTCAATATCACATAGAATTTGGTTAAGGAAGAATACTTAAAAATATTGCAATATTTCGGCAATTATAGTTCTAATTGTCAGTTTCGAATTACAAATAAACTGACGGATGGGAAATAAATAAACAATCTTGAGATTCAAAAAAAAAAGATTGAATATTCCTTATTGATGGGGGAAGGGGAAGGAGAGATAAGTCAAAAAGCAATATGAAAAGAGTTGTAGTCCCCATAGCCTAATGGATAAGACGTCTGACTTCGGATCAGAAGGTTGTAGGTTCGATTCCTGTCACGGATGTTTCATTGTAAACATTATTTCTATTTTCCATTCTCTCAGAAAATTGCTACGGACATACAGACAGACAGAGAAATAAAAGATTTTAGTAATATACTGTAGATTGTTACTTTTCAGTGGTTTCTGAGTTACAATAGTTTTTTTTCAGTATTCTAGCTAATAAAAGTACTGCTTCTTTCATTTTTGACTCTCATTTTTGTAGTAATTGCCAATTTTCAGTGGCGTTTGAGTTACAAATATTGATGGTATTTGAGCTGCAAATAGTGATTTTTTCGGTATTCCACCTCAAAAAAAAAGAGTGCTTCTTTCTTTCTTGTCTCCAACATCTGCCGTGTACATGCACATATTTTTCAATATCACTTAGAATTTGGTTAAGTAAGAATATTTAAAATATTGCAACGTTTCGGCAATTATAGTTCTAATTGTCAGTTTCGAATTACAAATAAACTGACGGATGGGAAATAAATAAACAATCTTGAGATTCAAAAAAAAAGATTGAATACATTCTTTATTGATGGGGGAAAGGAAAGGAGATATAAGTAAAAAAACAATATGAAGAGAGTTGTAGTCCCTATGGCCTAATGGATAAGACATCTGACTTCGGATGAGAAGTTGCAGGTTCGATTCCTGTCGCGGATGTTTCATTGAAAAAATTATTTCTATTTTCCATTCTCACTGAAAATTGCGCCAGACAGACAGAAAGACAGACAGAGAAATAAAAGATTTTAGT
This sequence comes from Thereuonema tuberculata, assembly GCA_023159025.1. Classification (NCBI taxonomy): domain Eukaryota; kingdom Metazoa; phylum Arthropoda; class Chilopoda; order Scutigeromorpha; family Scutigeridae; genus Thereuonema; species Thereuonema tuberculata. The sequence goes on along the minus strand of JAFIDM010079849.1, from coordinate 74,071 downwards.
AATATAGTTATTGGCTTAAAATTACTTTTTTAATTTTTGATCAGAATTTTTTTTTACAATTTAAAAGAGATCTTAGTTTATTTCGCCTTAAACAGCTCAATATTTCCTAACAAGTCAAATGTTTTTAATAAATTAGTTTCGATAATGAAACTAAACATCATGCTTCCATTGGCTTCGAAAAATATCTACTTTCCATTTCAGATAATTTGATAAAAACTGCTATGTTTACAAAACTTGTGATTTCCATTGAAAGTTCACCTTTTCATTTATCAATGTTCACTTTAGTTTGATGAAAACCAGATTAACTAGAAATTAATAAAAAACAATTGTAAGGAATATCAAAACTTAAAGAACTATTTAATGCATGGCAGGCAATATAAAATAAGCTACAAAGAAATTTACACGTTCATATTCAAGAAATATTAAAAGATTAAGGTCAGAACACATTTGTTTAATTTTTGTTTTTTATTTTTATAATTGGTTAACTTTTTTAACTCTGGAGAGGAACAATTTATTGTATTACTGAACGATGCTTGTGTCTCGGTTTATCTTGCGAGGAGGAGACCACGAAAACAACTTATCCCGGAGAGAATCAGTGGAACTTTTGTAACTATCTACATCTCCTGAAAAAGGCTCGAGGAACCAGGCAGAAATATCGAGTGAATCTCATCATGAGGCGGGAAATCCCTCATACAAAACTATATCAAATCATTCTATTAATACGCAAAAAAAATGATGTACGTTTGTTTGTCATCAAAGTGGAGAGAGTCGGAGAGATAATATTTTAAAATGTATTTTTATTTTTGTTAGTGTGTTTTTTAAAAAATGAATACTTAAGTATAAACAAATTAATATAAACTTTTGCATCTATTCATATAGTGAATAATAAAACAAAATAACTAGAAATAATTCCTTTGCCCCTGTAAGGCATTGTAGGGCACTCTCTCATAGGCTCAATTTGGGGGAGCCTATTATTTTAGGGCAGAAGGTTAACTTATTTTGCCGAAAGTAACCAGGAAAGCATGTTGATATTAAAAAAATCAAGAATCGTACAACGATGGTCCTTCGGTCAGCGCTAGGTATTTCTAAAACGTAGTATTTGGTTTACTTCCGTGAATATTTCACGGGCTGCAACTAGTTAGTCTTAATCATTTTCGCCGTAGTCTACTTAAGTGATCTCTTTTGTAAAGTTTAATAGTTTAATGTGTTTTTAGCCTTATGGCCCCAATCGATTAGTCTGTATTCCTAAGATCTCGAAAGTGTTTTAACTTAACGGGCAACGATCTTCTCTAAATTTACTCTTATCCCGTGGTACAGTACTGTGAGCTGAAGATACCGAGTTCAATTCCCGATGGCAATGATTTTTTTTTTTAAGGATCCAAGAAAATTGCATGTGGTTACAAGTGGGCGAACATTGAGTTGACTTATTACTGATGGGTAAGTTTGCTGGAAATTTATCTCCAGCTCCTCGGCAACTAGGGCCAATTGTGGGATGTACGGTACTTAACAGGTTAACTATTAAAACTATTTTTATCATTTTCTTATATCTATAAAATTGAATTTTTCTAATGAATTCAGAATACAATGCTAACTACAGATGAATATTTGTATTTAAAGAAATAATATAAACATTCAAGTACTTTCGTCTGTTCTCATTTCATGAATATTTCAAAATTTTCTACTTAAAAAATACGAAGAAATACTGATTTCTTACTGAGTTTCTGAGAGCGAAACGACACTGTTTGCCAATTGTATTCGTTGTGTGGTAATACACTTACTATTCAACATTATTTCCATTAAATTTATCTGCCAACTTTCAACTTAGTTAAAAAAAAAACCAGCTTAAATCTGTAAAATTAAGCTTTATTAAAAATACTGATTTCGAAATAGAAAATTTATAAGTAAATTATAAATTACATTACATCTTGATGTTAGCATAACTTTTAACTAATGTTTCAAATAAGAAGCCGTTTATATTTTCTATTCTAATACATATTTCATTAAACTGCCAATGAAGATTCAGAGATTTTTTTTCAGTTGTGTCTGTATCCTTTAAGGTTTCAACCTTAATGCGTTAATGGGTGGGGAGACGAGAGATGTGGAAAGTCTTTGAAAATGAAAATAGTAGAGTGTTCAGGATAGAGTGGCCGACCTGTCATGAATATGTGATACTCCCGAACTTGGATTCAAATCGTAATAGTAGCTTGGCATATTTCCTTCATTCTTCTGTATGTTCTCCTCTCTTTCAACGACTTATTCTCAGTTTCATACCTTGTTCTTGGCGCAGCTTAGCCTCTGTTTCTTTGTGCCTTGGCTTTAAAGTAAAAATTGCACATCGAAGTGCAATACGTCAAGATCTAACAGACAAACTTATTTTCAAACTTAGCAATGACTTACTGCCAAAAAAAAGAATTTGCTTAATGAATATGGAAAGACTTGTCAATTGAGAAATATCCAGAATTTGGCAATTGTTATGTCAACGGTGTTATTACATATCTAAAGGACGTTAGTAACTCATCTAAAGAAAAGGGAACAATATATATTGTCTTTCTGCAAGGAGTTCTTGCTCGTCCACACATTTTAAGTTCACCACAAATGCTGTCTATTTCATTCCAGTTTTCAAAATTGTTAAATGGTGAGAAATTGAGACCATTCATCTTCTGTATTCTATCCCAAAAAGTGTTTTCGAAAGATACTCTAAAGAAAGATAGTGATAAAGGTTTGGACCTTAATAGCTATATGGTGTTAACTGGGAAACATTCCGTGCTTTCTATTGTGCTTTTGATGCTAAAGTCCAAAGGTATTTGCATTAAGGTTAGAAGAACCGTGAACCTTTAGAGGAATAGTAGCTCAGTTACTAGGTAAGCATACGAAAGAAACGAATGATTTTGATTATCAGAAAGATCAGTGGTTTGTAGAGATGTTTATTAGTAAATTAGTCAGATTTGCTGATTTGAATTACTATTGAGAAGAATAAGAAAGTTCTAGATCGAGAGAGTCTTAAGAATGGCAGGTAAATAGTCACTGCCTTAGGATTTAATTTCCCATAGAAAAAAAAGAAGTTGGGGAGAGGGTGGGGTTTGAGAAGTGAATACACAACTAAATGATCCAATATTGAAAATACAAAGATATGACGAACTACAAGATGTTCAACAGAGCTTTTGATTATCTAATCCTGATTTTGTCTTAAAATTTAAATTCTCTAGATTGAACAAAATAATCCTTGACATCAAGGCGCTTGGGAACAAGATCATGAAGTTGGCTGACTTCCGTTTTTAGATTCCATTGCCATCCATTGGTGGCAGGAATTGTCTACTTTGTTAGCCGTTTTTCAGCAATTGCTGGCGGATACGCTTCCACTTTGAAAACGTCGTTTCATTTGAATTTCAAAGGAAAAAAAGATGGTTCCTTTTTCCAAATGGCTGGATACTTTCATTTTCTGTTGCAAATGGGGGGGTGGGGATCATCAACCCCTCATAATCCCCCACACATCATTGCCTAAAATATAACCCTACATTTTATACTGACTGATGGTTCTGATTATTTCATTAGACTCTGTAAAGCTAGCCTTTCTTTTTTTAATAATTTCCATGTATTTGATACGATCTCTGTTAGTATTTCTAACTTAATACTTTTGTTTTTGTTTTTTTTGGCTATAAAAAAAAAAAAAAAAAAATCTAGACTTGGCTAATGCGAACGATTTTTTTTCTTCTTTTGACTCTTAAGGCAGTCACTACTGATCAGGTGATTTGGATGAAAATAATATTTTTTCCTTTTTTTTTTCTTTATCTCTGGGCATTCAGATCTTCCGACTTAGCCAATCCTGAATCCTACTGATTTACAGGGGTAAAGGATGACTGAATCTTAAATCTGTTGAATTTTTCAATTAGTTTTTTTTCTTTTACGGAATATTAATCATCCTGTTGTTTTGATTCACTAGCAATGTCTTTATAACCTCATTGTAGCTCTTCCTTCGATAGTAATAGATACTTCTGAGGTTCATTAATAATTATACTGATGTCTACGATATTCAATTTCACAGAACCTTCAAAATGAAGAGTACCCTATGATAGTAGCTATCCTTCGAGCGTGACCTTCGCCCCAGGCCTCGAACTTAGCAGGAGGGAGGGGGATTCAGGTTATCTAGCCAAAAAAAATCAATCCAAAATATGAAAACATGATTAAAATTACAATTTAACATTTCGGTATTTTAATCAAGATGAAAACACTTTAAAACGAAACAGTAATTATATTTCTAAAAAACTTTAAGAAAACTTTAATTAAGCTTATATCACACTGTTTTAAGATAAATGCCTTAAGTCTCCTGCTTGCAATCATGATATTTCAGAAACTCTTCTTACCCTAATGGAAATCCTAGCGAACCTAATGGAAACCTCTCAACTTCAGTTGTGTTGGCTCTTTTTTACTCTAATGCTTTTATATTCTTTACTAGACGGGTACCGTCGCTTCGCTCCAAAATCCTTATTTATTTAGCAAATTAACAATGACAATGACACAGAATAACGCTTTTATAAGATAATAAAATATTTTAAGAAATTTTTAATTATCTTATGTCTGCTGAAGAACTTTCACAGTTCTATTAATTTGTCACAATTATTAAATGTTTACTTTTGATAAAAAGGGTGCTACCTTCTTATATTGATGAATTATGTTCTCTTTGTCAACTTTTGCTCTGTTGCCAATATCTTAAAACATTTATGCCAGCAATTACAGTTTGTTAGTGCTTTTTTTTATTTGAAAACAACCACCATTCTATTAATTTCTCAGAAAGACTTTTTTTAATTAATTAAACTAATATTTTCTGAGTATTTCTCATATATTCATTGACCTTTCAGCAGTTTTCGTCCTTCACTATGTCCTGGTAATACTTTCTCCAGTTTTAGCTTTATTTATTTTTTTTATTTTGATAATAAGAATAATTTTTAACATTTGTTGTAATGATGAATTATCTTTTAACCGCTGATATCCTCAACTTTTATTTAGATTTTCTTTTTTATATATAATTAATGAATATTTTTTTTTCAGTGTCTGAATTGTTAAGAATATTCCATTACTTCTTGTCGTTGTTCATCGGTGAAGAATAGCAAAAATTATATTTTCTGAAAATAAGGCAGAAAAGAAGCCAAAAATTTAACGTGCTGTGCAAAGAATTGAGAAACAAAAAGACAAGAAACAAAAGAACAGCACCTGAATCAATTGGAAAATTGCCTTTCCGATTCAATTATTAGGAGAGGAGTTGGGTACGGCCGTTTCGTCCTTCTATGGACTCGTCAGCCCAACCCTGCCTCTCCCGATAAAAGACTCGGAAAGGCAAGATCCTATTGATGAGAGCCACCGCCTACCTGGAAGCGGCCCCCACCAAAGGAAAAGCAAGAAAAATAAAATGTTGTGTCTCTCGACATCAACGAAATCCTTTTCCTACGACTCGTAGGGATGAAAGGATTTTAATAAAAGAGCAGAAGGCTCAAAGAAAGTTATTTTAAGAAAATAAGGCAGAAAAGAAGCCAAAAAAGGCAATTTTCCAATTGATTCAGGTGCTGTTCTTTTGTTTCTTGTCTTTTTGTTTCTCAATTCTTTGCACAGCACGTTAAATTTTTGGCTTCTTTTCTGCTTTCAAGCTTTCCTGAGTAAGTTCCCTGGTCGGTAGATTCGCTGCTTGCCCATCGCTCTCACCAGACCTCAATCCTCAGGACTTTTCCTCTGATCACCACCTTATGCTATTTCACAGATGACGATCCCTAATTCGAAAACTTTTAGAAGTTTATTTAAATATTTGTGTAATGACAGCAACTAACATGCAGCTAGTCTGTACAGCACATAATTTAATAAAAAATAATGGCAAAATAAAAATAACTAAAATATTACTACTAATAAAATTAAATAAAATATTCATGTTTTTTGTTTCGTAATATCATTGCTTATAAAAACTGTCCTCTCCTTCAGGAATCCTTATTGGAACTGTTTACAGACCTCGTAAAGCCTAAAGATGATGTCGTTCACCTTAGATTGCCTTTCTCAATATACTTCTCGTAGCCATCTGTTTCTTATTGGAACCTTATTTATATAATATGTAAATTCATAAGAAACAGATGGCTACGTGTATATATATGAATATATATATATATCAGGGGCGTATATAAGGGGGGGGCCAAGGGGGCCCGGGCCCCTCCCGAAATAATTAAGATATGTCCTCCGAACGTTTTTTGGGTTGAACAGATAGATTTTCATTGTTTTTTTGTTTAGTTGAATAGATTTTTTGGCCCGGGCCCCCACCCCATTCTATATCCGCCACTGATATATATATATACTCATGGACAAAAAAATTAGCGCACCAAGAAATAATTGCGGGATCGTAACGAAACTTGCAATGAAGGTACATGTCGGAGAGATATGCAAATGATTAGAAATGCAGCGTGATTGCGCATTACGTATAGCCGGTAGAGGGCGTTGAACATCGCACTCTGTGGAGTATAAAACAGGTAACCAAAACTTGTTTGAGTGTGCTGAATCATTTACAAAGGAAGAGCTGAGGTAGACATGCCATTACGCCGTGTTCGAAGACAGTATATGCAGTTGTCGCAGTTTGAGAGAGGGAGAATCGTCGGGATGATGGAAGCTGGGTGGTCAGCTAGGCGAGTAGCTCGTCAATTAGGCCGCTCTGATTGTGTTGTGAGGAGGTGTTGGGACCAATGGACCCGAGAGATGTCATGTACACGAAGACCAGGCTCAGGACGCCCTCGACAGACCAGTCGTCAAGAAGACAGCCACATAGTCAGAAATGCACGCGTACAGCCAACTGCTTCATCGGCCGCCATCCAGGCACAGGTAGCACCTTCACTAGGGGCCGCTGTGTCTTCCGAACCATACGAAGGCGCCTGGCTGAAGGATAGTTGGTATCGCGGCGCCCATTACGTGTGCTGCCCTTGACGCCCACCCATCGACGCCTCCGTTTGGAGTTTTGCCGCGCACGAGGAAACTGGACTGCAGCGGAATGGAACCAGGTCGTCTTTAGCGACGAATCCAGATTCAATCTCGGCAGTGATGACAATCGTGTTCGTGTGTGGAGAGCCCGTGGTGAACGCTTCAATCCTGCCTTTGCTGTACAGCGACACACCGCTCCCACAGCTGGTGTGATGGTATGGGGTGCCATTGCCTACAATACACGGTCACCCCTAGTATTGTTCCGTGGCACCATGACAGCCCAGCGGTATGTTCATGAAATCCTGCAACCACATGTGTTGCCACTCATGCAACGGCTCCCAGGAGCCATTTTTCAACAAGACAATGCTCGGCCTCATACGGCAAGGGTGTCACAAGACTGTCTCCGCACTGTTACTACCCTTCCTTGGCCTGCCCGATCCCCAGATTTGTCTCCAATCGAGCATATCTGGGATCATTTGGGACGACGAGTTGGGCATCCCACGAGTTTGAACGAACTAGAGGCAAGGTTACAGCAAATATGGAACGAAATGTCTCAAGACATCATACAGAACTTGTATGACTCAATGCCCGTTCGTATCGCATCGTGCATTCGCGCTAGAGGGGGTCCAACGGAGTATTAACTCCTCCGTTCTTTTGCCTTTTTCTCTGAAATAAATTATCCTTTTTCTTTGATTTTCTTATCATTTACTTATATCAAAGTAGTCATTACGTATGTAAATTTTCGTTTCATTTTGACGACTCCTTCTTGGTGCGCTAATTTTTTTGTCCATGAGTGTATATAATCCAACACACAAAACTTGAAGCTGGTGGTCTTGAAATTTCGTAAAGCAAAGATTTCAATTAATCATTTGCAATTTAGAATTCAAGAAGCGTAGAATATAAGAATAAAAATTAACTTATATTACTAAACCTATAATAAGCCAGACAGTGATATGTGATTTGAAACACCAATATCAAAAAAACTAATCATTGTTTTAGAAGTGCAAATATCAAAAAACAAATCACTGTTTCCATGGAGATATAATTTGAATATCCCCACTTCTTCAGTGGCGAATTTTGGAAATAATTTAGAAACTAAAGCGCAACATAATAAGACTTTGCGCTTTCAAATTCAAATTTATTTTAAATTTACCTAAATATTAATCTTAAAAATTAAAATATAAATCTAAATTTGAAATTAAAAGATTTTATCTTAACTATCTAAAATTTAAATATAAATTTGACTAAATA
>JAFIDM010079849.1:39477-65478 GCA_023159025.1 Thereuonema tuberculata | reverse complement strand
ATTAAAATATATTGAATTACCTTAATAAGTAGTCATGAATACATAATACTACAAAATTAGGTATATATAATCCAGCACACAAAACTTGAAGCTGGTGGTCTTCAAATTTCGTAAAGCAAAGATTTCAATTAATCATTTGCAATTTAGCTTTAGTTTCTAAATTATTTCCAAAATTCGCCACTGAAGAAGTGGGGATATTCAAATTATATCTCCATGGAAACAGTGATTTGTTTTTTGATATTGGCACTTCTAAAACAGTGATTAGTTTTTTTGATATTGGTATTTCAAATCACATATCACTGTATGGCTTATATATATATATATATATATATATATATTCAAAAATATAGTCTTAATAATTAAAGAAGCTTTGTTTCGTAAGTAATTTTAGAAATATGGCATTACAGGACACATTTTGATAAAAGCCCAAATCATTATTATTTACATGTTTAATCAAATGTTTGAGTGCTGTAATGTTTCAAAACTATAGCCTGTATATGTAAGGTTTATTTACTATTTTTTTTTTAATTGGAGATCCCTTCATTAAAGTAACGGTGCACTTTGAAAGATGTCAGTATTTGAAATCAGGCTTGTTCTTTTCTTAATTTAAAAAAAAAAAAAATGTTGGCCAACACACAACTTAAAAGTTTAAAAGGTTGTTTTAACACATTAAAAAATATACAACGACGTTTCGGTTGGGACTTGTAAATGGCTGATTAAGACCAGTCGAAACGTCGTGGTATAAAAGCGTTAAAATGACCTTTTAAACTTTTAAGTTGTGTGTTGGCTAATTTTTTTTTTAAATTAAATATTAATTTTACACACGTTACATCGAAGTTTTTTTGTTTTGTTTTTTAATTTCGGTTGCTTGATTCATTTTGTTATCCTAATTTATACTATAGCAGCATCTAAAAAATAAAGAATTGCTGGTAGGGAGGTTTCGCAAAGTGTGTTTTATTGTTAAATTGACAGCTGAATAATTCATTTTTCGCTTACCTGTTTCATTATTAATAATTTTTTTTTTTTTTTTTAGCTTGAAATAGAGGACGCTCTATTTTTTTCGAACTAAACAACACTACTAAACTAAACTACGTGAAAGTATAAAATTGAAAACCATCTAATTAACTTGGTTCTGAAGGAAAAATGGGCCATTATAATAGGATATACTCTTGTTTCCCATTCCGAGTGAGTTTTACTCAATATTTCAGGTCGGTTCCTTCAGCCTTCTTCAGGAAATGATGAGAATTACATGAAGTTTACCCTTTCGCTTTGTCCGTGCCTCGGATAAGTCGTTTCCGTGGCCTTCTACCTAGAAAGAGAGCGAGCACAGAAAATGCTAACAGGTATTGAGTGAAACTCACTCGACGTGACAAAATCCATTTTGCATTCTAATTCTAGGTCAGATTAGAGGATAAAAATATAAAAAAATAAAATAAAATAACTATATGTGAATAATCGACTTTTTTTCAATAATCGCAGAACATCTGTGTGAATAATGAGCAATTACTGGATATTTGGATTAACCCACTTAGATCGCGATAACAGTAAAGAAATATGCAATTTTAAAGATTAGGTCAGTCTTAAATGTTCTATGAAGGTCGACATTTTTGAAAATTATTTTAAGTAGAGGGGAAAAAACTAAAGAAATAGATTTGCTAGAAATCCTATTAATATATTCAATGATGCCATTGGATTCTAAATGTCAAACAAGATCAAAGTATTACATAACAATGAGAAATAAGAAATTAACCCTTCATTTAATGGGTTAAATCCTCTCGTTTTCTAATTTAGAAAACTCAGTTATATACAAATATTCACATATTATGCAAAAAAAAAAACCACACACACACACATTTGCATAATACAAGGCTATTACATCTTCACTCGATAAAAAACAAAACATTTCAATGAAACCTTCAATCACTAATAAAATTCACTTAAATAATCACCTGAATATTGTTATTAAAACAACATTTTTTTAATGGATAAAAAAAAATATTTCACTAGTTTTGATACAAAAATTTTAAATCTTGACGACACATTTTGGTCCCAATAAATATCACAAGAATTTTTCCACCTAAATCAGGAAGAACGGTTTAAGAGTTCAAACAGAGGCTGGTAATTTTGGTGCTTTTCTTTTATTTTCTTTCTTTTTAATTTGTTCCTTTTAAAAAAAAATCCTGTTCTATTTCAAATAACTTTCTTTTGACTTAGACCCACGTAGACGATCAACCACACCACCACCAGTGCAATAACCACCCCCATAGCAATGGACTTCCACCGGTTCCAAAGTTGTAGCCTAGTGTTTGGGATGTTGTGGCTTTTGCACGCGCAGCTTTTGCCGTCCTCTTCGCAGGAACACAGTTTCTTATAGGGGCTCATTTCAATCTCGTTCGAATTCATGGTGGATTCGGTGACCACGTGATTTTTGTTGTTCAAGAGACTGGATCCATTCTGTTTGGAGGCAACACATTCATCTTTCTCCGGATGATCCGTATTGAATGCTATGTTGCTGATCTGAAAAAGAAAAAGAGCATAAAAATAAATAAATTGGATGAGGGCTTTTTATTATTATTATTATTATTATTATTATTATTATTATAATCTTTAATGAATCAAGTTCGTTTTTCAAGATAAAAAAAATATTCTAACTTAATGTTTATTAATAAGAAGATTTAAAAAAAAAATGTCCATACTGTCTTGTAGTTCCCGTCCATATGATGAGCACATCATCCTCATACCTGCAATATTTAAAATTATTTTTGTTCCTTTAGTATGTAATAATTCTTATCTCAAAATCAAAGAAAAAATTTACAAACAATGCAAATTTTTTCGCATGGGGAGCCGTTATCTGGTACACTATGCAATTTAAATAAGCTTTAATATAATAAAATACTGTAATGGGACAAAAATAATTTTAAATACTACAGGTATGCGGATGATGTGCTCATCATATGGACGGGAACTAAAAGACAGTATGGGCAATTTTTTAAATTTGTAAATTCTATTAATAGTAATGTGAACTTCTAAGAAGATTATAAGAACTCCTGTTTCTATATAAAAAAAAACCTACAATTAGAAATCCGCCTTAAAAAGGCTTGTATTCAAAAAAGCAAAAAAAAAAAAAAATACTGGTTATTGTATATTGCCTGATGTCATCTGAACAATAAGGTCTCATTCCATTTTGTTAATGAACTATATCACCTTTATTCGGGTTTTTTTTTTTTAATTTAGGGCACAGTAGCCTTAAATTAAAATGCAAAGAGCAGTTTTGACAAATATCAGCTCTCTACATAACATAAGATAAAGAAAAGTGAACGTGTGCCTAATCAATTTGCCTACTTACTTCGAATCATAAGGGAAAGTAACATTTAACAGTTAAAAATATGGATATATTTTGTAAAAGAGTGATTAAATACCACGGGACTCCAAAATAAGCTGTAAATCATATTCAATCAGATGGTTAATAGAGAATCATCTTTTCATATCACAAATGAGGAAATTGTCACTTAACTGACATCACGAGTTACACGATTAGGACACATTAGATTTCGAAGAAGAGGTTGATTTGGAGTACAAAGCGATCGGTCTTCTATCGTTTAAAATTTATAGATCTGATCGACTAAGGAAACTTTCGAGAACATCGATCTCAAGGAAATCGTTAAACCTTTTTAGCATAATTCATTGGTCGACATCCATCGGAAAACTCTTATAAAGATTACGAAAAAAGTCCTACACAAAGAAATCTCTTCAAAAATTTGAAACTGAATTCCCAATCTATCCAGAGGATTAAAAAGCAGAACGCTATTCTCAGAACGACGCTGAGAATAGTGAGTTAAACTGAATCACGATTCGACTGTGAATGTTGGTCCATTGATCTTAGCTGTAGGGAAATTAAGAGAGATGTTTTTTTGTGCATAAAAGCCTTCAATATATAGTCTTATAAGAAACAATTTTCCCAATAGCTAGAGAGAGCTCTAGAACAATTGTCTAAGACTCCTGTGGCGTCTTAGTGATAAGATAATGGTCAGCACTAGCAATGGAACTTTGGCGATATTGACCATACCTTTTCGACACGTGACCTTTTTTTTTGTTGCCTCATCTTGAAACTATCCATCCATGATATTAAATTCTGTTATTCTAAACACCTGAGATTCTAATTTCACCATATCAAATGACTGGTCTTCCAAAGCAATGCGGATCGCAAACATCTCAACGAGAAATAAACTGCTTGTTACTTCTGGACTTTATCATTACAAATGAAGTGAGCGAGATCAAGGAGCGTTATAGTCTGAATCTGTAAATTTACCTGCACTTGGATCGGTTACGTCAATTTGAATGCGAGTAGTTCATCTAATTCTCTTAGGTGAAATTGTTTATTCGTTTGCTTTGTTCTTTTTTCAAATTGGGAATTGGACACGAGTTAGATCGGAAAGTGTATTACATCAAAATAGCGTTGGCAGAGTGCGTCATACCATAATAAAACATTTTTTTTCCTTAAACTTTATCCTCATTTACATACAACGCTCTTTTATCAGCAACAAGATATTTCGAACAAGCCTTTCTTGTCATATGGAAAAGAAGTCAACCTTTTGCATCCTACTGACGTCATAAGGTAAAAATTAAAAAAAAGAATAGATACATCCAAATAATCTCCTCAGGAATCGAACTCAGATCCAAACAGAAGGATATTTTGGACCGTGCCTGGAGTGCTAATGAGTTCACACAGATGCTTGTTCTTTTGTTTGAAATGCAGGAGAATCACCGCTTAGAAAGATATTTTACTTCCCAGACATAACAAAACAACTCTGTCTCAACAGATTTCTGTTTTCTATAGACCATAAGAACACATACTTCTATAAACTATATTAACGATGAGAGAGTGTTTTATGCTATTTGGTTATCTTTATTTTATCCCTTGCCACATGTGCAGGGACAAAATTTAACCATAAGTCATTAGTATTCAACCTCAAGATGACACCTGTAATAGAGGTATTTGTCTTCAGTCCTTTCCAGTATTCACTCAGTTTCACGTAGCTGCAGTAAGTAGAATACAGTATCCAGCAGTCATGGAATTAAGAAGTTAAATGCTGGAGAATTACACAGGGAATTACGATTCTTACTTTCGAGTTAAGCAATTTCTAAAAGAGTGATTTGAATCGGATACTGATCTTGAGAGATTAAGCTACACTAAATCATTCGAGATATAACCAAATTATGGAGGAGATTTCGTCATAATTTTTTTTTTGAAAACGAATTTCACTGAGTAATCGAAAGATCTCAATACCAGTACGATTATATATAAGGATGTAGACATATAAGATGTTGCAGATATCACAAGAAATCATTTCGTTTTAGTCACCACAGAACTCAAAAGTTGAGGAATATAGCCACTTTCATTCTCCTAACGCAATATTCAATCGCAAATCCTACACAAGATGCATTCAGAAAAGAAAAGAAAAAAACTGCAAGCCTCCAAATCTTTCCTGGGATTTCCAAGAGTTTCTGTACTTCTTCCATGTGATATTATTTACACTTTTGAACCAATCTCAAATCTATTTCTAGACTTCCAAGGCCTCTAATATCTAGAGATCACATCGTATTAACCCACACATCTGGAATGTTCCATTTGATTCTTATGAATTCACTCTGACAGGGATTGTCGATGAAGCTATTCTTATAGTTTTCTGTATTTCCAAACACTTCCTCACTTATTTTTCTGAAATTACGTTTGAATGACTTTGTCCGATAGCAGATTTTCATTTACATCAATTATTAGACAGTAGATTTTCAAAAACTTTGCTTTTTCAGGAATAAACAATGTGAGGAAAACAAAAAAGATTTTCGAAAACTTATTCTCTTCACTGAAAAAGCAAATGATCAAAAATGATAAAAGAATGACAACAATACAAAAAAAAAAAAAAAAGTATTTTTAAGCTAACATTTTTAAAGCAGTGCAATTTTACAAATCAAAGATCACTTTTATTATTTACTTAATCTTGATATTATCTACTATTTATTTAACTTATCAATAAAAAAATCTGTCGATAACACAAATATTGTCGGAATCAACGCTACTGGCTTCATAATTCGCTCTGATTTTTTTACTTAAAAAGAAAAAAGAAAATTCTATCATGTTTGCTTTTCGTTGTTAAACAAATCTTAATTTGTATCTTACCTTCAAACAAGCAAATCTAGCACTTGGTACAATGTGTGTAGAATCTGATTCTAATTATTTCATACTGACGAAATCCAGTTCCATATTACAGTCACTCTTTTATTTTTAATTTCACATAAATTTTGTTAAAGGCCTACAGCAGCGAAACGAATAACCGCACTCTGCTGCAACAAAGAAAAAATGCAGCACTTGAACAGTATGATAGCGTGAATGTCAGCGGAGGATTGTTTTATCAATGGCAAACATTCACTGAATGTTTATTTATATGACGGCTCAACAGATAACATCTAAGAGTTAAATACTAACTAAATTAAAAAAAGGAAAGATAATTTTATTTTCAATTTTCATCCAGTAATTAAATTTTTAGATTTAAGTACGATGGACAATGGCTGTCTCATAACAAGTTTTTTGGTAACATACCACAGTGTTCCGAAGATCCAAGTGGCCAAGCCCAAATTTAATATTTTTTTTGTACATTTTTTTGCTTGCAGAGGAAAGAAGGACGAGGGGGTGGAAATATTTACTACTGCGGAATTTCAATAAGCATTGATTTATTTTTTGGCCTAAAATGCAACGATATATATATATATATATATATGCTTTATGTTGTACGGCAATAACTGCTCATCAATAGAGGTTTGTTTGTTTGGAAAAATATTTCAGTGAGCGATTTTGAATGATAGAGGCTACGCTGCGACAGCAGCAAGGTATGAAATTGAGAACAAGTTGTTGAAAGGAAGAGAAACACACAACAAGCAAGAAAGAAAGAAATAGCCGGGATTCGAACCCAGATACAGGCATATCAGTCTCATTGAAGGCTATGGCCTTGAGCTGTGCCCGAATTGCATTCATATAAGTTACTCACGTTGTAGTTCGTAATCTAAAGAACTGCTTATACATATGAAAAACACACAAAGCTCAAATACGGTAAATCAAATTATCAATGAGAACAACAAAATTATGAACCTCCATCAAAATAAAACAATTGAAAGAGACAAAAATGCGATTCACTAAATTCTATAGTCAAAACAAAATGCGATATTACGGTAGGACTACACAAACCTATATAAAGAAGGATTATTTCAAAACAAAGAAGAACACTGTCAGCACCACTTTGGACACGGGAACAAAACAAATTGTAACAAATATTCTCTTAAAACGAAAAGAAAAATTTCTTCGACTTTCCAATCACTAAATATGCTATAAATACTGTATTTCACTCATTCCCTGTTACAATAATTAAATTTCCGATAAAACTAGTGGAGCTTTCACTAACTCACCATTTGTCAGAGGAAGTTCTCAGTCTTAGACGAGAAACGATCTTATTAGAATAAACTTTTTTGAAAAAAAAAAAAGATCAAAAGTATTAAATAATTGTGTCAAGTACTCACAATTTTGTAAATGTAGGTTATAAATATCAAAGGTTATGTTCTCTTCTCCTTCCCAATTTTTTTAATTGATTATCATAACCTTGGCTTAATTGCTGTTTGAAAAATCAAATAATAATAAAAATTTTTTAGACAAATGGATCAAGATCGAATGATATTTGATCTTTGAAGGCTGAGCAGATAATGATAAAATGCCTTCATTTCCAATGGGATTATTTGTTATTAAGTGACATTAGAAGTATATTGAATCACTCCCTAAAACTCTGCATTTTTTTATAATAAATTAAAGGATTTTTAACTTAATAGATTGGATTTTTTATCATATTGAATGTGGAAATAGCTAAGGGGGAAAAAATCACTCACTACATGACATGGTTTATGCCTAAAATATGCTGAAGTCACGGAATAATAAAAATATTGAAATTTCTATGATCTTTTATTGAGCAACGTAATATCATTCACTAATAAGTATAATAATTGTAATTTCAATAAAATCATTCACTTCAACATAATTGTAGCTAACAAATTATATCGATAAATAGATAGATAGATAGATAGATTTAGAATTTGTTAGTGATAATCAAGGAAAACTATGTTACTATGTTACAGTATTACGTAGTAAAAGTATTAAGAAAATTAAGAAATTTACTAATAGAAATAGGGGAGACCAGGGCCAAGTGGACATAGGGGTAGAGTGGACCGTTGACTTTAGTAATTCGTGTAAACGCTAGAATGCGACAAAAATCGGAAAGAAGGTTGGTGCCATTGTGGCGCTGCTACCACAAAAGCGTCAGTGAATTCGGTTTATTGGTGACAGTGAGGTGATCGATTGTTTTGTTTTTGTCCAGGTAAGTAAATGTTTAGTGTTGTTTTTACTTTAATATTGCCGTTCAGCGATGCATTGAATAACATAATCGTAATATTCATATTGAAGGTGGTAATCTAAAGATCATTTTAAGCTGTAGTATGAATTGAATACTTAAAGTAGTCCATAGTTACAACTGAAGGAAACGCCAAAATGGCGATGGGGCAGAGTGGACCGAACGAAACGGGGCACATTGGACCAGTGGTCCACTCTGCCCCGCTGTTTTTACAATAAAATATTTTGGCACTATACATTATTTTTTTTCTATATTATATATTTATTAGGCCTATGATATTGTATTGTATAACATTATTACATATTATATTTTTTTAATATATTTTTTTATGTAGGCTACCATATATTATGTGTGGCCTATATTATTAAAGGATATTACCCCTTTAGTAATTCCTCTCAGCCGTGATAGGGGAAGACTTCGCGCGAAGGCATCTTAATCTTCGAAAATAGCCAATTTACACATTTAAGTGTTGTTAAATTCTAATTAAAAACTATGCAAACTGTCACGTTGTGGAATTGGCAACATGACACGATTAAAATCTTGGTCTCTGAGGGAATATATTTTGATTTTTAATAATTGTATTGTTGTAATTATGTACTTGAATTTTTGTATTTGGTAAAGTCTTCTATATTATTATTGTGATATTTCATGGTTAAATATTATTTTAATGGTTTGAGCTTATTTAGAAAACAATATGTGCGAAAGAAAAAGAAAAACTTCGAAAAAACACTTGTGCGTTGATTGAGTGATCACGTGGTTTTATCTGTTTCGTTTTCCCATGGGAACAAAATGAGGAAAGTTAGGTACACTCTGGCGGGAAAAATTAGATCAGTTGATGAATCTGAAACACACGGGCAAAAAGTACACCCAATCAATCTAAACATTTCAGGAGAGGGAGCGTATTCTAAAACACACACAATTACATTCCTAAGTGAAGTGGATTCAATGTACGCAGTACAAGAGATGGGCCCATAGTTCCTGTGTAGCCAGTGATATTCGGGGTTTATTTTACAAATGCCTCAACTGCAAAGAAGATTTCTCTAGTAAAAGTGATTAATTAATTCAATGTAAACCTATTTGATATTATTCATTTACGACTTTCAACTGCATAATGATTATTTTAAATTTTCACTTGAATATGTAATACCTTAGGTAGTCTATGTTAAGTTAAACTTTATTTCATGATATCCTAAATGGCATGTTATTTTATATTCAATTAAAAACTTACTTTAAATGTTGTTATTCTTACCCGGACCAACGTGCCCCGTGGTCGGGGCAGGTTGGACCACTCTACCATTTTTGCTTTGCGAATTAATACCAATGTTATTTATGAAGATAATGAAATGAAATCAAGTATTTACATTCTTGAATAGTTTCCGATTCTGACAAAAAAAAATGCAATGGAAAATCTCTTAACAAAAAAAAGAAAAAAATTCAACAAAAAAAAGTGGACCGCTCTGCCCCGGTCTCCCCTACCAAATAAATTGTTTATATCAAATTCAGAAATTAAGAATTCCATTGTTTTAGTAAAGAATCTAAAGGTATATTTGTAAATAAGTTTTCAAAATCTGCTGCAATTATATTAAAAATGTTAGTATTATTTACATATTTAGAGTTAATATCAAGATATCTTTTGAGTTCTTGTATAAAAATATTTTTAAATAAATTTAAACTTTTTACTGGGAAATCTATTAAAAATATATATATTTCTCGATTGATGTTTTCAGATCAGTATATCTATAAATATGTATCAATTAATTTTATTACTTCTTTTTTTAATTAATCTTTACAAAATTATTTCTATTTCAAAATACTTATAAATTTAATAAAATGTTAAAGTTTTATTATTGTCCGCTTAATGTGTGTCTTCATATGGTATGGTCAAATCAATAAAAAAAATAAGTAAACAAATAAATAAATAAAGTAATAAATAAATAAGTTCCTAGGAAGTCTCGTACTTACTGCGAAGAACAGCGAATATGTGCATTCCAAGTTAAGATATAGGTTGTAAATATATTTATTAAATAAAAAGTCACTAAATTCCTTTACATATGTTCGTAATCTTAAACTATTTAAAATAGATCTAATCTCAAAAAAAAAAGAGTATATATATATATATATATTTGCAAGCTATTTTTTTATTATTATTATTCAATAAACTTAATGATTTAATTTATGATCCATTGATATTTTCAATTGTTTATCTTTATCTGATAAGAAAGTTTACAAAGCAGTATTTCAAAGCAAATGTAACAGATAAAGACAATGTTATTATTATTTAAAGTAAAAGTTTCAAACCATGGGTTTCCCCAGCTAACACAACATGGCGGTTCAAGGACCAAAGCACATATTGCGAAGTGCAAAGACGTGTGCAGGAATGATTGGGGATGTGTGGTTGTGTCCATAAATTTCCTAACTATGCGTGATGTATTATTTTGTTTATTATTATCATTATTATTATTATTATTGCTATTATTGTTGTTGTTTGTGTTCAGGTTTTGATATGACTTCTCATCGGAGTTTTATTTCTCAAGACGAAGGTCATATGGTATTCTATGGCATAGAACGAACTGAGTTCCCATCATCATCATCATCATTGTCATTATTATTATTATTATTATTATTAAACCAATGCGAAGTAAATAGTGTCTAATTTGATCTTGATAGAACAACACTATTATCTCCACCTCTATATCCCAGATTTGTTCTCCCTTCCTATCACAGTTTATCAGTTGGAAAGTCATGTGAATTATCGCGAAAAGAATTTAATTATATCGAGTTAAAATGCGCCGTGATTTATTTTGCATTAATTCCTTAATCAAAGAAATATTTTTGTATTAATTTTATTAATTCCTGATGAAAACAGCATTGCCAAAAATATGATGATTCATTCTAGTGGTGATAATATTTCATCTCGGGTTTCGTCAACTGCCTTTAATGAGATCGTAAATTGCGCTCGGACAGCTTCCTTTTTATCAGTTGTAGGATGAACATCTACTTGTTGAAGACCGAGGGTCACATTGTCAAGTTCGATGCTTTTGACGGAAGCACAGATCTCTCTCTTGCAAAAGACAAAAACTAAAGAGGAAATATTCAATGGAAATAACAAAGACAAAGGAATATTGGAAAAGAAATTTCATTCGTTTTCAATATAATTATTTATTAACAAAACTACGAAATGAAAATAAAAAAGTAATCAAATGATAACGTATAATGTATTCAGCATATTTTTTTAAGAACATTACATCTGGTAAAACATTATGTTACCTAATATTTTGGTGATCAAACAATCTTTAAAATACGATTGATTAAATCTGCCGTGATAATATTTTACTTCGCAAACTTTTTTTTTTCATCAGATAAAGATTGAACAACTAAAAAAACTAAATCCTAAATTAAAACTTAAGATCATTAATCACAAATATGGTTAAGGTGTTTACCTGTCATGGCGGTCATTTAGTCAATATATGTTTTTAGAGAGAAATGCTTCTCTTCTCAATCGATCACAACGATTATGTGTAGCTAAATATAATCAAGCAGGGCCTCGTTAGACTCTAAAAGTCAAAATCGATTAGGTTCTTGAATAATTCCAGACAAAAGGTATTTTCCAACTCAATACAGTTACCGTGACTTTGTGAACTAATAAGAACTCTTTTTCACACGAAACCTCCTTTTTTCCTTTTCTATGACGCTTGGAAATTATCGACTCTCCGTTACAATCATTGAACTTTCAAATTGGTTCGAAGCAAAGATTTCATACTTCAAAGTGTAAAAAAAAGAGAGATGTCTAAATCGTTATCAACTCCAGACGCATTCTAGGCTACTAAAAGTCGAAAGTATCCTTTGAATAAACAATAAGTTCCTAAAAAGAACTTTGTTCTACTTCTCTTTGATCTTCAAAGTCGTGAAGATCGTATTTGTAAATAGTCTTCGTATTTGTAAATTATCATTGAAAATTATTCAAAACAACCTACATCACATTTTTTATTTGCTAAAAACAAAAAACCTGATTAAATCCACAATTCTACTTAATTAGAATCAAATCAATTCACTCGCAAATTTAGGCATCGGTTTTGAACATCGAAAGAAATCAACAATTCATTTCTGATGCTTTTCTAGAGTTTTCTCGTCTGTTTAATTTAAAGATATCCACACATGGGAAATAAAAAATTTCAGATCAGATAAGATTGTTTCTTAAATACGCATCCATACAAGTTCAACTTTCGATGCCTCTAACGTGTTAGGAGGGTGGGGGTCGTTTCCATTACAAGGGTAATAAAGGGGAGGGGGTAAGGGTACATTATATTACACACAAACATATACATTGATTTCATGAGCCTATCATACAGTTAGGTAGGGAAGAGAGGAGCTGAGAAGTCAATGTATACAATGCTCCTTTTGGTTGGATGACCTGATGAGAGGAATTTGTCCCCTCCCCGAAATAAAATCCTTCAAACATCGGTGAACAAAATTAAGAAGTCTCATTTTGAACAGAAAACGCTTTCAGTCAGAATTTTGGTAACTGTCTGCTATGCAAACGACTCTCGGTCTTAAAAACATTCGCTGTAATTCATTCAAAATTTCTTAAAATCGATAAGAGTTGCTTGTAAAACGAAATACAAACGTCTAGTGAACTAATTGTAAGATTTCAATAAATAAACTTAAAAAACAAACAAACGAGATTCCGTTTTTTATTTTTTTTCTTATTTTACTTTACGTATCCTATATGATAACAATAACTTCTATAAATATTAAAAAAACAAAAACCGTATTATATAGAATATTTGATACTAGTAGATGGTTTTAGTGTTTTAAAATGTTTGTTCATGCATACGATACGTATTTCAAAAGCTCAGGAATACATATATAAACAAAACATAAAACGAACAACGTCTGCAACTGAATTCGTTCGTACATTGACAGGAGTAGTTCATTTCTTTACGTATTTTGACAATTATTTTCATCCATTTAACTTTATATAGCAATTTCTTAAGCACAAAAGGTCTAGGCAGTCAGAGTGTTCCAATCTGGCAATGTACTGTTGATGAAGGTTTTTATCTAATTTGTATCTTTGTATCCTAAGTGTTTATCAATACATTTAATCATAAGGCAAAGAGAGGGGAAATGTCCTATCCCTCGAATCTTTCAGTTTTAATATAGTTCACGTATTTTTTTCTCGCAAAACAAAAAAAAAAAATTTAAAAACGATAATTTTTTTTACTTATTTATTTTTTCTGTAAACTTTCAAAAGCACAAAAAAAAAAAAACAACTACAAGTTTTTCACAAACAAGCTGATGGATTACTTAAGTCAGGGTGGCGAACTCTTAGAATTTAAAAAAAAATGCTAAAAAACTTCTGGGATAAAATAAAAACTCCCATATTTTAACATTATAAACCAAGTTGCCACTCAAGAGTATTTTATAACGTGAAAAATTAAAAATCTCTGTTCTGAAGGGTGAAAGTTACAAAACATGAATAGAAAAAGTTTGAACATACCTTAACAATTGAGGTATGTTCGCAATAGAGTCATGATATCTCGTCCTGAACTGCAGTAACCGATAAAATATAATGAGATATTGTAGTAGATATTTTGAAGCTAAAAATTAGGCATAACAGTTTGTTAATTAAATAGAAAGATTTCGTTTATATTTTATCATGATTAAGTGAATTAAAAATAAATGACATTTTCTGTAGCCTGTTAACTGATTGAGAATAGCGTACAACGAAATTTAAAGTACCTATTTACTTTGGAGTTCATTAAACAGCATAAATATATTAAGAACAAGTATATTTATCAATGTATAAGTATTTCCAGAAACATTGTAATTATTAAATATAAATTGATGTCTATATTAAGATGGTATCAAGCTGACAAATTTAGTCCATGTTCCAACAATTGTGAAAAATGCTTCCGCCATTACAATAACAAACACCCAAGTAATCAATCATTTTTACACTTTCCTTTTATGAATGGTACAATTGACAAGGAGTTATCTGTGCTGCTGTTGCTAGTTGGTAAAAGAAAGAACATCCAGGACCCTAGAATCAATTTCCAGGTCACCAAGTGAGGAAGGAATTCTGTTGGATATCTAGTTTGGTTTTTTTTGTCACATGTAAAGCAATAATTGGATAAATGAATGAGGAAATAAGGTCTCTTAAAATAACGCTATAGAAACTCAGGAACAGAACGATTTACCGACATTATTTTTTTTCAAAAATAGGAAACTAATATAAAAAGACATTTCCTTCCATAATTTTCCGTTTCATTGATTTCTAATCACTGTAAACAGTAAATAATGACTTCCATTTTGTCCTATTAAATTGAAACTAAAAAATTAACTTAAACAGAATAAATGAAAGCTCAACATTTGTACAACAAAGAGGTTAAAACTCATTCGCTCAAAAGGAGACTTTGATCTAAACCACAGTTAAAAATATTAATTAATTAATTAAGATCACAATTAACTTTTATACCTCCTTTTTTTCTTTTCTTCTTTTTTTCCAGGAAAAACAAATCAATTCTCAGTTTTGTAGTAAACATGAAACCATGTAACCCCGTACAATTTGTAATCTATCAAATGCGTTCGTTGTTAAAAGTGGCACTACTTCATTAGCGCGCAAAACTCGTTTATTCAAGCCGCTGCAATTCAATGGTCAAGTACAATATCAAGTGATGCACGCATTGAATTCATTTAGTAAGTCTAGACCGCCATTTTGCATTCGGGCGACACTTTATAAACCGGAAGTCGCCGAGAGTATCATATATGATTTCTGCATAGATGATTCAGTACAGATAGACCCCAATTTTCTCCAATTAACTTACCATTATTTTCCTGATCCGGCCAATGGCCACAATAAAACAGGAAGTGCCTGGACCGGAAGTAGGATTTTTCTCCAAAAACTCCAAGCCATGGTGAGTTAACGAGATAATGACTCCTGGGGCTTCAACTTCCTAGGCTAGTTGGCCTAAGGAGGAGGATGTACACACAAAAACCCATGGTAAAATACCTTCTCACCTTAGGAGTTGCTAAAAAAAAGCAGATTTTTATAAACGTTTTCCACTCTTTCTATATGATGGTTGGGGAAAGAAGAAAACCATGGGTTATGGATTAGTACTTTCATGTAGTCTCAGTGGTATCTATCGCAAAGCATCGTAAATAATTTGTTTTTCTGCAAAGTAGAAGAGAAGAACTTCTAGCTGATGATCGCCATATTAGCGTGAAACAGCTGTACTGGGATGTCATTTAGTATACAACTTGGTCTCACCCTTCAGAAAAGAAGATGATTGTCGATTTTTTGTTATTTTATTTTTTTTTTATTCTTTGTATCTTTAGCCAACCCTATATACTGTTATTATTATTTTTATATTATTTACGTTTTTTGTAAATTTTATCCATATCCAAAAGCGTCTTCGAGTTAGTAAAAAAAATTCCCGGTCGAGGAAAATGAACTGCGGCTCCCGTCCATTTTCGCTCGTCAATACATTCTCTTCACCGTCAAACGGGACAAATTTATAGCAAAAGTGGGTCTTCAGAAATATATTTTGCTTCACCCTGACTCTTAAATTAGTGGAAAACTTTCCAAATTATGCCTCTAGCTTGGCTGTGCAGGCCTTACAGTAACCTGTTCTTATGACGCCGCCATATTGAAATAAGATCAACTGAGTAAACCGGTTTTTTTTTTCCTTTAATGGTCATTCTTCTTTCTCTGTGCTTTCTATATTTCGCTTTTTACTTCTGAAATTGATAATTTAGAAGACATACACACACACACAAAACTTGATGCCTTATAAATAATTTATCATTAAACATTATTATAATTTTATTACGAAAACAGTATCAGTATTTTTTTTTAAAAATCGCCAACCAAATAACACGATCCACAATGGATAAAGAGAAACGAAAATTCGTAAAGCAGTCACAAAACGGAAGAAAATTTTCAGTTATATTACTAAAATAGTGAAGTGATAGTCAAATACTAATTTGAATTTATGTTCATAAATAATTGTTTCCTCTATCTTTTCTTTGATTTGGTTTTGCTATAAAATTTAACTGATATTTTTGATGAGATTCACACAACTAACGATCAGGCACGAAAGTTTGAGGTTATTGCTGTAAAAACACATTTAAGTAAAGAATTATATTGATTAAATAACAGAAATGAAGCCGACGCACTTGTAGACAAATATAAAAAAACTATTTTAATGATATATTAATATTTATACGACAGTTTCAGATACATATTGGGAGTATCCTTCTTCAACTACTTGCGGAAGGATACTCCCAATATGAATCTGAAACTGTCGTGTAAATATTAATATATCATTAAAATAATTTTTTTATATTTGTCTACAAGTGCGCCGGCTTCATTTCTGTTATTTAAACTATGATTAGCGCACGTAAAAAACCAGTTTTTTAAAATTATATTGATTTTATGCACGTTTTAAAAGAAATTTGGATGATTATTGTTATTTTGACATTAAAAAAGTGAATTTTAAAAATCTCATTACAGTTAATAAATATTTTTTTTTGAAAAATTTTTAAAAAATTGTTGTTTAACATTTAAAAGAGTGAACGTTTTTCAGAATAATTAGTTTGAGTCCGACTTATTTTCTTTGAACAAAAAGTATTCTGATTCAGGGAATGAAATTACGAAACTGAATCTTTCCATTCGAAATGAAGAAAGTAAATTAACAGTTACCTGAAAGTTTCCAGTGAAAATAAATTACTCACTTAAGAAGAAAGAAAGTTCAATATGGTGAGAGAAGTGCGAAGAAGAGGAAAAAGGAGGAAAAAAAAAAACCAGACCTCTAATAGTCCTTGTACACTGACAGCGTAACACCCGTTGTTATTTAAAGGCTTATTAAATTAATTTCCAATTATAATCCTTGCTAAAAGAGCGAAATAGTTATACTTTTTAAAAAGTTTTCCCTTGTCGTTACGGTAATCTTAAAACATGTTTAATTTAAAAAGCCTTTCAAAGATGAAGAATAACAATTCAAAGAAACAGATTAGAAGAAAGATTTTCGAAGTTTTAATCGTTACTAAAAAAAAATCAAAATTCTTACGCTATCAAAGTTTAGTTTAATTATTTGTAAATAAATAATGATAATTTTGAATTAAAAAAAATGCATAACAAACGATAATTTTTTTAAATTAAAAATAGATAGAAATGGTGTCATTTGATAATGAATTTGAAGGAGACAACATCAAGAAGAATTTGTTCTTAGGTAAAAGAATATGTCTTAAACGAAAATAAACGTTAAGAGAATTGAAATGAACGCACTTACAAATTCAGTTCTAACAAATTCCATGAAGAAATGGCCAGTTTTTGCTTTACGGTTAAGATCCTTTAACCCTTTAGAATTTTGGTTGAATTAATACTGTATTTTCATTTTTAAATGCATTCGTTTGATTCTTACGTTTTTCAAATTAATTATCCTTCGAAACAATTAGTTTTTCAGGAGATTTTTCACTAGGTCCGCTGTCGCCGATTGTGCAATGTCTGTAAATGTTTGAAATGCATTTAGTAAATATTTTGGAACTAATGAAAGAGCAGGTGTCTGCTTACCGTACAACAATCACTGGTTTGCGTCGGATATTCGAAGGCATCAAGTGGGCTGTTACTCATATTGTGATCGACTCAATGGCAGAGGGCTAACAAGATGCCATTGCCTCATCACCGATTCACGAAAGGGCCGAGTGCAGAGCCACAGCAGCGCGAGTTATCTGAATGTAATCGGATCGCACCGACAGGATTGTACACAGTCCACTATTTGGACCACTACGACACTACGAAGAAGAAAATAATCTTTTTTTTTTTTTTTTTTTTTTTTTAATCCTATATTTTCTACTGATTTAGTAAATATTTCTTCAAATGACAATAATGGAAACATTTTATTGTAAAAAAGAAAAATTAAAATAGAAAAGGGGTAACATTTTATACTTTGTAAATACCGAGATTTCACTGATAAATAAAGACTGAAAAGAAAATGTAGTACTATTACAAATAACAACAAAATAGAACGAGGGAAGAAAGTACAGTAGAATAAAGAAAAAGAAATTATTTCACCATTCTAATAAAAGTCAGTGATACATATTCAATAAGTGTCACTAATAAGATAAATATAATATTGTAACAAACCTTTGCTTGATACATTAAAAGGAAATGGAGTGAGCTGCTCCGTTGCCATAACAGAACGATGATGATAACTCAGTCTGTGGTCGAGTGAGTTAGTAGGTCGCCTAGTACAAGGAAATGAAAACTTCCAACTCATTGTTTCGAGTGCGATTCTGAGAATCCCGATGATCTCAACAAAAACAGAAGGGATTCCCTTCCAGACACGTTAATTACTCGTCATCCTTTCGAAGAACTTGACTTAATTCTTGTTATTTTGAGGAATTTTCGAAGGTAACCTGAGCCGAGACACTCACTTGAGATTATGATAGAAATGCGGAAGAGTGTATTTGTTTGGCCGTCGATTCAAGGAAAATGGGAGAAAACGGATGACGTAGCAGGAATCAAATGGTAACATATGTTGTAGTTGCATAATAATTACGTTTGTTAACAATGAGCACCAATTAACTTTGAAAACTCAACATCTGTAGTCGGTGAAGAGTTTTATAGGTTACTAACAACAATTACGATCACCTAGAAACTGACTGCTTATTTAAATCATTAAAATAATCGCTGAAAATGTAAAAGCAGGTTGTAAACAGAGTTTTTGAAAACACTATGGAAAGATGTTAATTTTTTTTTTCCAAATATTTTATAACAAATCATGAACTACGATTAAAATAAGCTAAAATGTGTCATAATAAAGTACAATAATAATCAAGAAGTTAAGGAACTTTCCTTAAAGTTTTATAAAAATAACGTAATATAAAACATGCAAGCTTATTCTATTTATTTATTTACTTGTTTTTAACAGTGAAAAATAAAAACAAAGGAAAAGTTTAGGTGAACTTTTGAGTTATTATTATTCTAAAGATTTAAGTATCTTTAAATATCTTTTTGGGTTAAAAAATTAATATTAATAAAATCTGCAAAGGCTAATTCTAGTAGCCTAAAACTAATTAATTGTAATCACGTCAAACCACACACAAAAAGAATGCCTGTTGGATGAAGGAAAATGGTCAGAAATCAATAAAATTCGTTGTTTCACTATTAATATTTTTCTATGGGTTTCTTCTCTATTTTCTATTAAATGTTCACTAGCAAATATGTCCATAGAACGTAATTTTTTTTTTTTCCAAATATAAAAATTAGAGCGCCGTTACTCCATAAATAAGCATTAACATTCCTAATAGGTAATGCTCGGATATTTATTTAATAAATTTTGAGAAAACAGATAAAATTAAATGCCTTAACAAGTTAAAAATAACTGAATAATTAAAATAAATTTAAAAAACTTGATTCTAGGCATTCGATCTTTTTTTTTTTAAATAATTTTAATTATTAAAATAATAATCGAACATATAATGTTCAAGGTAGTTGAAAGTAACAGCAACTTGTTAATCTTTATTCCAAATGTCAGAATATAAACAGAGACTGATCTGTGTCTGATTTCGTTTCTTGAGTGTCTCAGTATTATCTATATTTGTCCACTCAATCCTCTTATCGATTTAATTATTTCACAACATTGATTCATAGAGAACAACAACTTTGAAGTTACCGTCCTCTTCACAGATAATCCCAAGTTACGACCAATCGACTTACGAACATTCGCACTTACGACCAAAAGTTTCAAAGTATCAAAAAATCGTATGTATTTTTAAAAAACTGAATATTCAAGAATATTCAAGAGAAACTTGAACATATCTAGAACATGTATAAACCATAAATAAGCATAATTTTTAAATACATATATTTATCGACTGATATCTCAGTGCTGTTCGTTTTCTCTCCTTTTATTTCAGAGCTATTTAGGCAACGTCTACTAAAACTAGAACTAGATAGCGTTGGTGGAGGCCAATTGCAGGCGGGCATACCTCGCTCTCTGTTCTCTTGGCAACAGTCGTAACTGGTGTTTACTATAAAACATCCGCAGCAACTGTGTTCGTTTGAAAATACTTACTCAATTTATTTTAAATCTACGTACATAACTTTAATTGTCTGTTTATTTACTCAAAATAAATTAACATTTACCTACTCATTTTGTGAGTTACGTGAGTTTTGTATGTACGTACACTTAATATGGCTACATATATCGTTTTCCTTTTCCGCAGTTTCGATTTACGATCAAACTCAGAATGGAATCCGTTCGTAAGTCGGGACTACTTATACTTCGTAGGCAGCAGAATAGAAATAATCTGTTTGGGGAGGGGAGAATTTGTCTTTTTTCTTTATCATAAAATTAACAGCAAATAAATGAAAAACTGTTTGAGTAATAGCTTTTGAAAGATCACACAAGTTCAGTGAAACGCTAGAAAGTTCTCATGTGTTTGGAGTTTCATGCTTGACCGCTTGAGTTCCTAAATGTCTAATCGGAACATGTGTTGTAAGATTCTGTTTTTAATTCTGTCTCTTGTAATAGTTTTGTAAGTTTGGTGGTCCATATTTTTAAGTATTTTTTAAATATCAGATTTTACGTTTAATTTTATCTGAGAGTTTCATAATTTTGAATAAACAAGTGAATACAATTTTTTTATAAAGCATAAATTTAAAGGTGACCCAAAATAATAATAATAAAAGGAAGTACATTAACGTAAGGAACAAAAAAAAGTAGGAAAAACATAAAAAAAGTTAGAAAAATAAGAAAAAAAAAAAACATTAGTTTTACGGATTTGACGACCTACAGCATATGAGTCCCAGACATTACATATGTTAGAAAATGAGATGGTTGCATTTCTAACATTTAAGCTAATACCGAAAATTCAATGAAAGCAATGTCAAATATCTCAAACATGGAGGGGGGGGAGGGGCGCGTTGCGGCCATTGCCCCTGAAAATACCCTAATCCCTCGTTGTTTGGGCCGCTGAACAGATGGTGAAGCCCGTTTGCCGATTCGACCTTCCGTTCGGAAGTTGTTGGTGAGGACAGATACGGACGGACGGACAGACAGGACAAACGCAATAGCCAATAGTTACTACTGGCGAATCCAGGATTTTTCAAAGGGAGGGGGCTAACTTTTCTGAAGGACTGACTATACCTAAGAGTCTGAAGCGCACGCTAGTAGCCAGCTTTTTATTAGCAATTAAAATCATCATCATGACAATATTAATATCTATCAGGCAACAGCCTTTGTAAACCCTATTTTATCCAATCTATATTGACAGCTGAAGGGAGGGGCTATAGCCCCCAGTAGCCCCCTCCCCCTCTGGATCCGCCTACCGATAGCTACCAATTTTCCGATTTTGGTCACTATCACAATAGCTCGCAAATGGGTCACTAAAAAACGCTACGAATGTCGTAATACAGTAGAGCCCCGATTATCCGCGGAATTAGGTGGCAAGGGCTTCGCGGATAACAAAAATCGCGGATAACCCGAAAAAAGACTAAAAATGAGGTGTAAACCCGAAAAAAATATTTCACCTTTAAAAACTACGTTTTATAGTATAAAAAACATAATATGTAAAACTTTTAAAATATGTACAATAAAGCAGAAACCTTTGCTCTATGTTTGCATCCCCAAATTCCGAGAAGGCCTATAGGATCACGATGCACAATAAACCTGTCAGTAATTTTCGACCTTCGCACTATAGGGCCTATTGTATTTTCGCTGTTGTTGGCTTGAATTAAAATTGTTTTTTGTTTTTTTTTTGAGGTTCGTAATTAAAAAAATTTCGTGGCACTCGCGGATAATCGGGGCCCTACTGTATATATTTTTTTTGCTATTTCTGAAGAACAAGAGACAAATAGTAAAACACTTTTCTACAATAAACTTATGTAATTTTTATAATAATAATGTTTATCTAATCTAGTGTTAATGAATATGTAAGTGAATGTAATGTTAATTATGGCCTGCAAAAATAAAATGTTACCATAGCATGATGATGATGATGCCGGTACGCACCGAAATGCGAGCTTCGTATCCGAAGCCTCCGTGTTCCAGGGAGCGCTAGTGTTCCCAAGATGGCAAACCCCTAGCAGACTCCCTAGAATTTCAAGGAAAAATACTGGGGTGGTTTCCCGTGACCTTCCCCAGGACGCCATTAAGGAATGACGTCAGACCGAAGAGAAAGTGAAGAAGAGGCTGGACAACACAGGAAAGGAAATTGAAACAGCCATGCCACTGCCGGGATTCGAACCCAGGTACTGGCGCACTGGCCGCCACCGAGACCGCACGGCCACGCCAGCACGGCATATATACATATACATAAAGTAAAAAAAAAAGTATTCAATAAACACGAACTAAAATCACCCCATCTCCAAATTAAAGACGAAAGGAGAAATCAGGTTGATCAATACCATCTAGGTGGTGTTGGACTGATGCGTTGAAAAATCATGTGACCAACGAAGTCTGATGAGTCGCAATTGGACCGTTTAAGTGATGTCGTCGCAACCTACGTCAGTTTTAGCATTGCGAACATTTACGGCCAAGCCGGTGTTTATCGCAATTTTTCTTTGAGAAAAAGACCAAAAAAATTATCAGAAAGCATTTTCAAGACTTCAAGGAAGCCACCTTATTTTTGAGAATTTCAGAAGAAACAATAAGACAAAAAAACCGTATTTTAGCATTTTTTCAGATTTGTACTGCCATACTCACATTGCTATTGCAGATTGGCTTTTGAATGCACCAATCAGAAACTATCGACATCGGATGCAAAGGACCGATCTGACGTCCTGAAACTCATTTCTGAAGTAGAATTATAGAAGAATAAATAATTTTATTATTATTGGCGAATGTAAAATTATTTATTCTTCTATAATCCTATTTCTAAAATGAGTTTCAGTACGTCAGATCAGAACTATTGGAGAATGGCTTTTAAGTGAACCAATAAGAAACTATCCACATCGGATGCAAATGATAGTAAGGCAGTACAAAAGTATTTGCAAAAATACAGCTTTTTTTCGTCTTAATGTTTCTCCTAAAATTCTCAGAAATAAGGGGGGGGGGAAACCCTAAGGTAGGATATCTTGAAATCTTAAAAATGTGTTCTGATAATTTTTGTTATTATTTTTAGGGTCAAAAAACCTCGATGAACACTGGCTTGGCCGTAACTGTTGACAATACTAAAACCCTAGCAACAGACCATAGCAACTGGCTCTTTGACCTGTGACGTAGGTTGTGACGAAACCATTTATATGGTCCTTGCCACATGTATCATCAATTTTAACATTCCGATACTTCTTTTGCGTATCGCAACATTTTCATGATTTTTTCCTTATTAAGTCCTGTTTGACAAAAATGGAATAATCTAATATACAAAAAAAAAACGATGTTTACATTCCTCTCTGTTCTTTATGCAGTACACTTTACCCTTAAAAAGTTACTCTAATCACCTTGGATACGTCAGCTCATTCTGGATTGTTTTCTCACATTTCTCCTGATCACATATTTTTGTTTCACTCTATTACACATTCTGTTATAAATACGATGGACGATTTTTACATTATTGTCTTTTGAAGCACTCTAAATCCAGTTATCCAGGAATGCCTTTTCTGGACAAATAGAAGCGTCGTGGTGCTAGCAACGCATCCAGACAGGGACGATTCACCTTTGAGCCAAGAATCAATAGAAGATATGACCTGCATTCCGTAGCATTTCATGTTAGCAATGTAAGGAAACCTTTTTCTATTAAATAAGTATCGTTCAGCTCATTTAGACAAAGCCATTTAAGACAATTCCATGTCATTCCTAAACACATAATATATTTATATTTTATGTAAATTTAAATTTATTTTTAATTTCCACTTGATTACTTTCTGTTTCATTAATTAATATCTTTCACGGAAAATAATGGATTTTCTTAGCATTAACTATTAATTTCACAGGAAAGTGTTGCATAATGAATAATAATACATTACGAAGCCATAATTAAATGCTTTTAGGTGTATTGTAAATATCTTGTTTTTATTAGGCGTATTTTTTTAACCATTTTGTGACTTTTTTTAATTCTATCTAACATTCGAAGTCCTACTTTGACTTGTAATATTGATTATGAGGGAAGTTCAATCAGAATGGCGTTTGTCTACGGTCTATGAAACCAGAATTCCAACCCTAGCGTAGTCGGGAATCTTTCCTTGATATCCTAAGCAGAATCTTGGAGCTCACCCATCCTACAGTAGGTTAAAAGATTCTTACCAGCCGGCCTTCAGTTAGCTAGTGATCTCTACCATTTGTTCTCTACATCTTCACTGGGCGGTATGGGCCTGATTTACCTTTAACTAATTAACGGGCGATTTCTCCAAATAGTCGTAAGCTAATCCTGGATTAAATCCAATTGAATCCAATAGAATCCAAAAGAGTTGCAACTAGAGCTAATACCAATACTATTTGGAGAAATCGGCCTTTAAGAGATTGAATTACTTTTGAGCCTTATTTTTGAAGTTAGGCTAACTCTCGGAGATACTGAAAATATAAGCTTCAACTGGAATACGTAATTGAGGTTACGAAACCTGCATTAATCATGGGAAAAAACTAGAGCTCCTATCTCAAACGCTAGAGGAGGAGGTGAAAAGAAAAAAATTCTCAACTTTCATTTCGGATCGAGCACGGCACCTAGAGGCTTTTGACATAACGCGTTACCCACCATTCACCAAAAGCGTAATTATTATTATTAATATTATTTACCCAGTTAGATAACATCATTAAAAGGGTGACGGACCATTGTTTACAAATGAACAGCTGTTTCTCGCTTAATTGGCGATCATCAGTTGAGAGTAGCCACTGTAAATACCCAAGATCTCAATACAGAGGTGAACTGAAATGGTAGTAGGAAAAAAAATGGCATCTCCACAAATCTCAATTTTAATGTGTTTATACATTTTAGGTGCTTTTTCTTTCTTAATAATGCGCATAGAAAATTATTTGAAGCTACAGGAGGGTAGCAAAAGAATATCCTTTATTTTACTTTAATGTGTATTTTGTTTTTAGTTTAAAACTGTGAAGGTACCATATTTTTTCCTACTACCATTTCAGTTCACCTCTGAATTGAGACCTTGGGTATTTACAACTGATGATTTAGTCTCAACTGATGATCGACATAATAGCGAGAAACAGCTGTTTTGGGATGTCACTTGTAAACACTGGTCTCATCCTTTTAATGTGTTTATGTATTTTAGGCGCTTTTCTTTCTTAATAATGCGCATAGAAAATTCTTTGAGGCTACAGGAGGGCAGCAAAAGAATTTCCTTTATTTTATTTTGAATGTGTTTTTTTTGTTTTTAGTTTAGATTTGTGGAGGTGCCATATTTTGTCCTACTATTAAATAATATCACTTAATAAATAATTTTCAGATTTAAATTTAAAGCTGTACACCTATTACAAATATACAACAAAATTATTATTATTATTATTATTATGTTTGTATGTTTCAAACCTTGGGTTTCCCCAGCAAAAACAATTATTATTATTATTATTATTATTATTATTATTATTATTATTATTAT
>JAFIDM010079849.1:12609-36098 GCA_023159025.1 Thereuonema tuberculata | reverse complement strand
TTGTTTTGAATAATAATAATAATAATAATAATAATAATAATAATAATTTTGTTGTATATTTGTAATAGGTGTACAGCTTTAAATTTAAATCTGAAAATTATTTATTAAGTGATATTATTTAATAGTAGGACAAAATATGGCACCTCCACAAATCTAAACTAAAAACAAAAAAAACACATTCAAAATAAAATAAAGGAAATTCTTTTGCTGCCCTCCTGTAGCCTCAAAGAATTTTCTATGCGCATTATTAAGAAAGAAAAGCGCCTAAAATACATAAACACATTAAAAGGATGAGACCAGTGTTTACAAGTGACATCCCAAAACAGCTGTTTCTCGCTATTATGTCGATCATCAGTTGAGACTAAATCATCAGTTGTAAATACCCAAGGTCTCAATTCAGAGGTGAACTGAAATGGTAGTAGGAAAAAATATGGTACCTTCACAGTTTTAAACTAAAAACAAAATACACATTAAAGTAAAATAAAGGATATTCTTTTGCTACCCTCCTGTAGCTTCAAATAATTTTCTATGCGCATTATTAAGAAAGAAAAAGCACCTAAAATGTATAAACACATTAAAATTGAGATTTGTGGAGATGCCATTTTTTTTCCTACTACCATTTCAGTTCACCTCTGTATTGAGATCTTGGGTATTTACAGTGGCTACTCTCAACTGATGATCGCCAATTAAGCGAGAAACAGCTGTTCATTTGTAAACAATGGTCCGTCACCCTTTTAATGATGTTATCTAACTGGGTAAATAATATTAATAATAATAATTACGCTTTTGGTGAATGGTGGGTAACGCGTTATGTCAAAAGCCTCTAGGTGCCGTGCTCGATCCGAAATGAAAGTTGAGAATTTTTTTCTTTTCACCTCCTCCTCTAGCGTTTGAGATAGGAGCTCTAGTTTTTTCCCATGATTAATGCAGGTTTCGTAACCTCAATTACGTATTCCAGTTGAAGCTTATATTTTCAGTATCTCCGAGAGTTAGCCTAACTTCAAAAATAAGGCTCAAAAGTAATTCAATCTCTTAAAGGCCGATTTCTCCAAATAGTATTGGTATTAGCTCTAGTTGCAACTCTTTTGGATTCTATTGGATTCAATTGGATTTAATCCAGGATTAGCTTACGACTATTTGGAGAAATCGCCCGTTAATTAGTTAAAGGTAAATCAGGCCCATACCGCCCAGTGAAGATGTAGAGAACAAATGGTAGAGATCACTAGCTAACTGAAGGCCGGCTGGTAAGAATCTTTTAACCTACTGTAGGATGGGTGAGCTCCAAGATTCTGCTTAGGATATCAAGGAAAGATTCCCGACTACGCTAGGGTTGGAATTCTGGTTTCATAGACCGTAGACAAACGCCATTCTGATTGAACTTCCCTCATAATCAATATTACAAGTCAAAGTAGGACTTCGAATGTTAGATAGAATTAAAAAAAGTCACAAAATGGTTAAAAAAATACGCCTAATAAAAACAAGATATTTACAATACACCTAAAAGCATTTAATTATGGCTTCGTAATGTATTATTATTCATTATGCAACACTTTCCTGTGAAATTAATAGTTAATGCTAAGAAAATCCATTATTTTCCGTGAAAGATATTAATTAATGAAACAGAAAGTAATCAAGTGGAAATTAAAAATAAATTTAAATTTACATAAAATATAAATATATTATGTGTTTAGGAATGACATGGAATTGTCTTAAATGGCTTTGTCTAAATCAGCTGAACGATACTTATTTAATAGAAAAAGGTTCTGTACATTGCTAATATGAAATGCTAGGGGGGAAATGCAGGTCATATCTTCTATTGATTCTTGGCTCAAAGGTGAATCGTCCCTGTCTGGATGCGTTGCTAGCACCACGACGCTTCTATTTGTCCAGAAAAGGCATTCCTGGATAACTGGATTTAGAGTGCTTCAAAAGACAATAATGTAAAAATCGTCCATCGTATTTATAACAGAATGTGTAATAGAGTGAAACAAAAATATGTGATCAGGAGAAATGTGAGAAAACAATCCAGAATGAGCTGACGTATCCAAGGTGATTAGAGTAACTTTTTAAGGGTAAAGTGTACTGCATAAAGAACAGAGAGGAATGTAAACATCGTTTTTTTTTTGTATATTAGATTATTCCATTTTTGTCAAACAGGACTTAATAAGGAAAAAATCATGAAAATGTTGCGATACGCAAAAGAAGTATCGGAATGTTAAAATTGATGATACATGTGGCAAGGACCATATAAATGGTTTCGTCACAACCTACGTCACAGGTCAAAGAGCCAGTTGCTATGGTCTGTTGCTAGGGTTTTAGTATTGTCAACAGTTACGGCCAAGCCAGTGTTCATCGAGGTTTTTTGACCCTAAAAATAATAACAAAAATTATCAGAACACATTTTTAAGATTTCAAGATATCCTACCTTAGGGTTTCCCCCCCCCCTTATTTCTGAGAATTTTAGGAGAAACATTAAGACGAAAAAAAGCTGTATTTTTGCAAATACTTTTGTACTGCCTTACTATCATTTGCATCCGATGTGGATAGTTTCTTATTGGTTCACTTAAAAGCCATTCTCCAATAGTTCTGATCTGACGTACTGAAACTCATTTTAGAAATAGGATTATAGAAGAATAAATAATTTTACATTCGCCAATAATAATAAAATTATTTATTCTTCTATAATTCTACTTCAGAAATGAGTTTCAGGACGTCAGATCGGTCCTTTGCATCCGATGTCGATAGTTTCTGATTGGTGCATTCAAAAGCCAATCTGCAATAGCAATGTGAGTATGGCAGTACAAATCTGAAAAAATGCTAAAATACGGTTTTTTTGTCTTATTGTTTCTTCTGAAATTCTCAAAAATAAGGTGGCTTCCTTGAAGTCTTGAAAATGCTTTCTGATAATTTTTTTGGTCTTTTTCTCAAAGAAAAATTGCGATAAACACCGGCTTGGCCGTAAATGTTCGCAATGCTAAAACTGACGTAGGTTGCGACGACATCACTTAAACGGTCCAATTGCGACTCATCAGACTTCGTTGGTCACATGATTTTTCAACGCATCAGTCCAACACCACCTAGATGGTATTGATCAACCTGATTTCTCCTTTCGTCTTTAATTTGGAGATGGGGTGATTTTAGTTCGTGTTTATTGAATACTTTTTTTTTTACTTTATGTATATGTATATATGCCGTGCTGGCGTGGCCGTGCGGTCTCGGTGGCGGCCAGTGCGCCAGTACCTGGGTTCGAATCCCGGCAGTGGCATGGCTGTTTCAATTTCCTTTCCTGTGTTGTCCAGCCTCTTCTTCACTTTCTCTTCGGTCTGACGTCATTCCTTAATGGCGTCCTGGGGAAGGTCACGGGAAACCACCCCAGTATTTTTCCTTGAAATTCTAGGGAGTCTGCTAGGGGTTTGCCATCTTGGGAACACTAGCGCTCCCTGGAACACGGAGGCTTCGGATACGAAGCTCGCATTTCGGTGCGTACCGGCATCATCATCATCATGCTATGGTAACATTTTATTTTTGCAGGCCATAATTAACATTACATTCACTTACATATTCATTAACACTAGATTAGATAAACATTATTATTATAAAAATTACATAAGTTTATTGTAGAAAAGTGTTTTACTATTTGTCTCTTGTTCTTCAGAAATAGCAAAAAAAATATATACAGTAGGGCCCCGATTATCCGCGAGTGCCACGAAATTTTTTTAATTACGAACCTCAAAAAAAAAACAAAAAACAATTTTAATTCAAGCCAACAACAGCGAAAATACAATAGGCCCTATAGTGCGAAGGTCGAAAATTACTGACAGGTTTATTGTGCATCGTGATCCTATAGGCCTTCTCGGAATTTGGGGATGCAAACATAGAGCAAAGGTTTCTGCTTTATTGTACATATTTTAAAAGTTTTACATATTATGTTTTTTATACTATAAAACGTAGTTTTTAAAGGTGAAATATTTTTTTCGGGTTTACACCTCATTTTTAGTCTTTTTTCGGGTTATCCGCGATTTTTGTTATCCGCGAAGCCCTTGCCACCTAATTCCGCGGATAATCGGGGCTCTACTGTATTACGACATTCGTAGCGTTTTTTAGTGACCCATTTGCGAGCTATTGTGATAGTGACCAAAATCGGAAAATTGGTAGCTATCGGTAGGCGGATCCAGAGGGGGAGGGGGCTACTGGGGGCTATAGCCCCTCCCTTCAGCTGTCAATATAGATTGGATAAAATAGGGTTTACAAAGGCTGTTGCCTGATAGATATTAATATTGTCATGATGATGATTTTAATTGCTAATAAAAAGCTGGCTACTAGCGTGCGCTTCAGACTCTTAGGTATAGTCAGTCCTTCAGAAAAGTTAGCCCCCTCCCTTTGAAAAATCCTGGATTCGCCAGTAGTAACTATTGGCTATTGCGTTTGTCCTGTCTGTCCGTCCGTCCGTATCTGTCCTCACCAACAACTTCCGAACGGAAGGTCGAATCGGCAAACGGGCTTCACCATCTGTTCAGCGGCCCAAACAACGAGGGATTAGGGTATTTTCAGGGGCAATGGCCGCAACGCGCCCCTCCCCCCCCTCCATGTTTGAGATATTTGACATTGCTTTCATTGAATTTTCGGTATTAGCTTAAATGTTAGAAATGCAACCATCTCATTTTCTAACATATGTAATGTCTGGGACTCATATGCTGTAGGTCGTCAAATCCGTAAAACTAATGTTTTTTTTTTTTCTTATTTTTCTAACTTTTTTTATGTTTTTCCTACTTTTTTTTGTTCCTTACGTTAATGTACTTCCTTTTATTATTATTATTTTGGGTCACCTTTAAATTTATGCTTTATAAAAAAATTGTATTCACTTGTTTATTCAAAATTATGAAACTCTCAGATAAAATTAAACGTAAAATCTGATACTTAAAAAATACTTAAAAATATGGACCACCAAACTTACAAAACTATTACAAGAGACAGAATTAAAAACAGAATCTTACAACACATGTTCCGATTAGACATTTAGGAACTCAAGCGGTCAAGCATGAAACTCCAAACACATGAGAACTTTCTAGCGTTTCACTGAACTCGTGTGATCTTTCAAAAGCTATTACTCAAACAGTTTTTCATTTATTTGCTGTTAATTTTATGATAAAGAAAAAAGACAAATTATCCCCTCCCCAAACAGAGTATTTCTATTCTGCTGCCTACGAAGTATACGTAGTCCCGACTTACGAACGGGTTCCATTCTGAGTTTGATCGTAAATCGAAACTGCGGAAAAGGAAAACGATATATGTAGCCATATTAAGTGTACGTACATACAAAACTCACGTAACTCACAAAATGAGTAGGTAAATGTTAATTTATTTTGAGTAAATAAACATACAATTAAAGTTATGTACGTAGATTTAAAATAAATTGAGTAAGTATTTTCAAACGAACACACCTGCTGCGGATGTTTTGTAGTAAACACAAGTTACGACTGTTGCCAAGAGAACAGAGAGCGAGGAATCCCCGCCTGCAATTGGCCTCCACCAACGTTATCTAGTTCTAGTTTTAGTAGAAGTTGCCTAAATAGCTCTGAAAAAAAAGAAGAGAAAACGAACAACACTGAGATATCAGTCGATAAATATATGTATTTAAAAATTATGCTTATTTATGGTTTATACATGTTCTAGATATGTTCAAGTTTCTCTTGAATATTCTTGAATATTCAGTTTTTTAAAAATACATACGATTTTTTGATACTTTGAAACTTTTGGTCGTAAGTGCGAATGTTCGTAAGTCGATTGGTCGTAACTCGGGATTATCTGTGAAGAGGACGGTAACTTCAAAGTTGTTGTTCTCTATGAATCAATGTTGTGAAATAATTAAATCGATAAGAGGATTGAGTGGACAAATATAGATAATACTGAGACACTCAAGAAACGAAATCAGACACAGATCAGTCTGTTTGAGTTCTCTGACATTTGGAATAAAGATTAACAAGTTGCTGTTACTTT
Source organism: Thereuonema tuberculata (assembly GCA_023159025.1). Classification (NCBI taxonomy): domain Eukaryota; kingdom Metazoa; phylum Arthropoda; class Chilopoda; order Scutigeromorpha; family Scutigeridae; genus Thereuonema; species Thereuonema tuberculata. The sequence goes on along the minus strand of JAFIDM010079849.1, from coordinate 30,101 downwards.
CAACTACCTTCAACATTATATGTTCGATTATTATTTTATAATTAAAATTATTTAAAAAAAAAAGATCGAATGCCTAGAATCAAGTTTTTTAAATTTATTTTAATTATTCAGTTATTTTTAACTTATTAAGGCATTTAATTTTATCTGTTTTCTCAAAATTTATTAAATAAATATCCAAGCATTACCTATTAGGAATGTTAATGCTTATTTATGGAGTAACGGCGCTCTAATTTTTATATTTGGAAAAAAAAATTACGTTCTATGGACATATTTGCTAGTGAACATTTAATAGAAAATAGAGAAGAAACCCATAGAAAAATATTAATAGTGAAACAACGAATTTTATTGATTTCTGACCATTTTCCTTCATCCAACAGGCATTCTTTTTGTGTGTGGTTTGACGTGATTACAATTAATTAGTTTTAGGCTACTAGAATTAGCCTCTGCAGATTTTATTAATATTAATTTTTTAACCCAAAAAGATATTTAAAGATACTTAAATCTTTAGAATAATAACAACTCAAAAGTTCACCTAAACTTTTCCTTTGTTTTTATTTTTCACTGTTAAAAACAAGTAAATAAATAAATAGAATAAGCTTGCATGTTTTATATTACGTTATTTTTATAAAACTTTAAGGAAAGTTCCTTAACTTCTTGATTATTAATGTACTTTATTATGACACATTTTAGCTTATTTTAATCGTAGTTCATGATTTGTTATAAAATATTTGGAAAAAAAAAATTAACATCTTTCCATAGTGTTTTCAAAAACTCTGTTTACAACCTGCTTTTACATTTTCAGTGATTATTTTAATGATTTAAATAAGCAGTCAGTTTCTAGGTGATCGTAATTGTTGTTAGTAACCTATAAAACTCTTCACCGACTACAGATGTTGAGTTTTCAACGTTAATTGGTGCTCATTGTTAACAAAAGTAATTATTACGCAACTACAACATATGTTACCATTTGATTCCTGCTACGTCATCCGTTTTCTCCCATTTTCCTTGAATCGACGGCCAAACAAATACACTCTTCCGCGTTTCTGTCATAATCTCAAGTGAGTGTCTCGGCTCAGGTTACCTTCGAAAATTCCTCAAAATAACAAGAATTAAGTCAAGTTCTTCGAAAGGATGACGAATGATTAAGGTGTCTGGAAGGGAATCCCTTCTGTTTTTGTTGAGATCATCGGGATTCTCAGAATCGCACTCGAAACAATGAGTTGGAAGTTTTTATTTCCTTGTGCTAGGCGACCTACTAACTCACTCGACCACAGACTGAGTTATCATCATCGTTCTGTTATGGCAACGGAGCAGCTCACTCCATTTCCTTTTAATGTATCAAGCAAAGGTTTGTTACAATATTATATTTATCTTATTAGTGACACTTATTGAATATGTATCACTGACTTTTATTAGAATGGTGAAATAATTTATTTTTCTTTATTCTACTGTACTTTCTTCCCTCGTTCTATTTTGTTGTTATTTGTAATAGTACTACATTTTCTTTTCAGTCTTTATTTATCAGTGAAATCTCGGTATTTACAAAGTATAAAATGTTACCCCTTTTCTATTTTAATTTTTCTTTTTTACAATAAAATGTTTCCATTATTGTCATTTGAAGAAATATTTACTAAATCAGTAGAAAATATAGGATTAAAAAAAAAAAAAAAAAAAAAAAAAGATTATTTTCTTCTTCGTAGTGTCGTAGTGGTCCAAATAGTGGACTGTGTACAATCCTGTCGGTGCGATCCGATTACATTCAGATAACTCGCGCTGCTGTGACTCTGCACTCGGCCCTTTCGTGAATCGGTGATGAGGCAATGGCATCTTGTTAGCCCTCTGCCATTGAGTCGATCACAATATGAGTAACAGCCCACTTGATGCCTTCGAATATCCGACGCAAACCAGCGATTGTTGTACGGTAAGCAGACACCTGCTCTTTCATTAGTTCCAAAATATTTACTAAATGCATTTCAAACATTTACAGGCATTGCACAATCGGCGACAGCGGACCTAGTGAAAAATCTCCCGAAAAACTAATTGTTTCGAAGGATAATTAATTTGAAAAATGTAAGAATCAAACGAATGCATTTAAGAATGAAAATACAGCATTAATTCAACCAAAATTCTAAAGGGTTAAAGGATCTTAACCGTAAAGCAAAAACTGGCCATTACTTCATGGAATTTGTTAGAACTGAATTTGTAAGTGCGTTCATTTCAATTCTCTTAACGTTTATTTTCGTTTAAGACATATTCTTTTACCTAAGAACAAATTCTTCTTGATGTTGTCTCCTTCAAATTCATTATCAAATGACACCATTTCTATCTATTTTTAATTTAAAAAAATTATCGTTTGTTATGCATTTTTTTTAATTCAAAATTATCATTATTTATTTACAAATAATTAAACTAAACTTTGATAGCGTAAGAATTTTGATTTTTTTTTAGTAACGATTAAAACTTCGAAAATCTTTCTTCTAATCTGTTTCTTTGAATTGTTATTCTTCATCTTTGAAAGGCTTTTTAAATTAAACATGTTTTAAGATTACCGTAACGACAAGGGAAAACTTTTTAAAAAGTATAACTATTTCGCTCTTTTAGCAAGGATTATAATTGGAAATTAATTTAATAAGCCTTTAAATAACAACGGGTGTTACGCTGTCAGTGTACAAGGACTATTAGAGGTCTGGTTTTTTTTTTTCCTCCTTTTTCCTCTTCTTCGCACTTCTCTCACCATATTGAACTTTCTTTCTTCTTAAGTGAGTAATTTATTTTCACTGGAAACTTTCAGGTAACTGTTAATTTTACTTTCTTCATTTCGAATGGAAAGATTCAGTTTCGTAATTTCATTCCCTGAATCAGAATACTTTTTGTTCAAAGAAAATAAGTCGGACTCAAACTAATTATTCTGAAAAACGTTCTCTCTTTTAAATGTTAAACAACAATTTTTTAAAAAATTTTCAAAAAAAAATATTTATTAACTGTAATGAGATTTTTTAAATTCACTTTTTTAATGTCAAAATAACAATAATCATCCAAATTTCTTTTAAAACGTGCATAAAATCAATATAATTTTAAAAAACTGGTTTTTTACGTGCGCTAATCATAGTTTAAATAACAGAAATGAAGCCGGCGCACTTGTAGACAAATATAAAAAAATTATTTTAATGATATATTAATATTTACACGACAGTTTCAGATTCATATTGGGAGTATCCTTCCGCAAGTAGTTGAAGAAGGATACTCCCAATATGTATCTGAAACTGTCGTATAAATATTAATATATCATTAAAATAGTTTTTTTATATTTGTCTACAAGTGCGTCGGCTTCATTTCTGTTATTTAATCAATATAATTCTTTACTTAAATGTGTTTTTACAGCAATAACCTCAAACTTTCGTGCCTGATCGTTAGTTGTGTGAATCTCATCAAAAATATCAGTTAAATTTTATAGCAAAACCAAATCAAAGAAAAGATAGAGGAAACAATTATTTATGAACATAAATTCAAATTAGTATTTGACTATCACTTCACTATTTTAGTAATATAACTGAAAATTTTCTTCCGTTTTGTGACTGCTTTACGAATTTTCGTTTCTCTTTATCCATTGTGGATCGTGTTATTTGGTTGGCGATTTTTAAAAAAAAATACTGATACTGTTTTCGTAATAAAATTATAATAATGTTTAATGATAAATTATTTATAAGGCATCAAGTTGTGTGTGTGTGTGTGTGTGTGTGTGTGTTTTCTAAATTATCAATTTTAGAAGTAAAAAGCGAAATATAGAAAGCACAGAGAAAGAAGAATGACCATTAAAGGAAAAAAAAAACCGGTTTACTCAGTTGATCTTATTTCAATATGGCGGCGTCATAAGAACAGGTTACTGTAAGGCCTGCACAGCCAAGCTAGAGGCATAATTTGGAAAGTTTTCCACTAATTTAAGAGTCAGGGTGAAGCAAAATATATTTCTGAAGACCCACTTTTGCTATAAATTTGTCCCGTTTGACGGTGAAGAGAATGTATTGACGAGCGAAAATGGACGGGAGCCGCAGTTCATTTTCCTCGACCGGGAATTTTTTTTACTAACTCGAAGACGCTTTTGGATATGGATAAAATTTACAAAAAACGTAAATAATATAAAAATAATAATAACAGTATATAGGGTTGGCTAAAGATACAAAGAATAAAAAAAAAATAAAATAACAAAAAATCGACAATCATCTTCTTTTCTGAAGGGTGAGACCAAGTTGTATACTAAATGACATCCCAGTACAGCTGTTTCACGCTAATATGGCGATCATCAGCTAGAAGTTCTTCTCTTCTACTTTGCAGAAAAACAAATTATTTACGATGCTTTGCGATAGATACCACTGAGACTACATGAAAGTACTAATCCATAACCCATGGTTTTCTTCTTTCCCCAACCATCATATAGAAAGAGTGGAAAACGTTTATAAAAATCTGCTTTTTTTTAGCAACTCCTAAGGTGAGAAGGTATTTTACCATGGGTTTTTGTGTGTACATCCTCCTCCTTAGGCCAACTAGCCTAGGAAGTTGAAGCCCCAGGAGTCATTATCTCGTTAACTCACCATGGCTTGGAGTTTTTGGAGAAAAATCCTACTTCCGGTCCAGGCACTTCCTGTTTTATTGTGGCCATTGGCCGGATCAGGAAAATAATGGTAAGTTAATTGGAGAAAATTGGGGTCTATCTGTACTGAATCATCTATGCAGAAATCATATATGATACTCTCGGCGACTTCCGGTTTATAAAGTGTCGCCCGAATGCAAAATGGCGGTCTAGACTTACTAAATGAATTCAATGCGTGCATCACTTGATATTGTACTTGACCATTGAATTGCAGCGGCTTGAATAAACGAGTTTTGCGCGCTAATGAAGTAGTGCCACTTTTAACAACGAACGCATTTGATAGATTACAAATTGTACGGGGTTACATGGTTTCATGTTTACTACAAAACTGAGAATTGATTTGTTTTTCCTGGAAAAAAAGAAGAAAAGAAAAAAAGGAGGTATAAAAGTTAATTGTGATCTTAATTAATTAATTAATATTTTTAAATATAGTTTAGATCAAAGTCTCCTTTTGAGCGAATGAGTTTTAACCTCGTTGTTGTACAAATGTTGAGCTTTCATTTATTCTGTTTAAGTTAATTTTTTAGTTTCAATTTAATAGGACAAAATGGAAGTCATTATTTACTGTTTACAGTGATTAGAAATCAATGAAACGGAAAATTATGGAAGGAAATGTCTTTTTATATTAGTTTCCTATTTTTGAAAAAAAATAATGTCGGTAAATCGTTCTGTTCCTGAGTTTCTATAGCCGTTATTTTAAGAGACCTTATTTCCTCATTCATTGATTCATTTATTGCTTTACATGTGACAAAAAAAAACCAAACTAGATATCCAACAGAATTCCTTCCTCACTCGGTGACCTGGAAATTGATTCTAGGGTCCTGGATGTTCTTTCTTTTACTAACTAGCAACAGCAGCACAGATAACTCCTTGTCAGTTATACCATTCATAAAAGGAAAGTGTAAAAAAGATTGATTACTTTGTGTGTTTGTTATTGTAATGGCGGAAGCACTTTCCACAATTGTTGGAACATGGACTAAATTTGTCAGCTTGATACCAACTAAATGTAGACATCAATTTACCTTTAATAATTAAAATGTTTCTGGAAATACTTATACATTGATAAATATACTTGTTCTTAATATATTTATGCTGTTTAATGAACTCCAAAGTAAATAGGTACTTTAAATTTCGTTGTACGCTCTCCTCAATCAGTTAACAGGCTACAGAAAATTTCATTTATTTTTAATTCACTTAATGATGATGAAATATAAACGAAATCTTACTATTTAATTAACAAGCTGTTACACCTATTTTAAGCTTCAAAATATCTACTACAATGTCTCATTATATTTTATCGGTTACTGCAGTTCAGAACGAGATATCATGACTCTATTGCGAACATACCTCAATTGTTAAGGTATGTTCAAACTTTTTCTATTCATGTTTTGTAATTTTTACCCTGCAGAACAGAGATTTTTAATTTTTCACATTATAAAATACTCTGAGTGGCAACTCGGTTTATAATGTTAAAATACGGAAGTTTTTATTTTATCCCAGAAGTTTTTTTAGCATAGTTCGCCACCCTGACTTAAGTAATCCATCAGCTTGTTTGTGAAAAACTTGCAGTTGTTGATTTTTTTATGCTTTTGAAAGTTTACAGAAAAAAAGTTATCATTTTTAAAATTTTTTTGTTGTTGTCTTGTGAGAAAAAATTTCGTGAACTATATTAAAACTGAAAGATTCGAAGGATAGGACATTTCCCCTCCCTTTCCCAATGATTAAATGATAAATACAAATTAGATAAGACCTTCATCAACAGTACATTGCCAGATTGGAACACTCTGACTGCCTAGACGTTTTGTGATTAAGAAATTGCTATATAAAGTTAAATGGATGAAAATAATTGTCAAATACGTAAAGAAATGAACGAATTCAGTTGCAGACGTTGTTCGTTTTACGTTTTGTTCATATGTGTATTCCTGAGCTTTTGAAATACGTATCGTATGCATTAACAAACATTTTAAAACACTAAAACCATCTACAAGTATCAAATATTCTATATAATACAGTTTTTTAAAAAATATTTATATGAGTTTATCGTGTAGGATACGTAAAGTAAAATAAATAAAAAAACAGATAATTTATGATAATTTACAAATACGAAGACTTTTTCTTTCCATTGTTTTCACGACTTTGAAGATCAAAGAGAAGTAGAACAAAGTTGTTTTTAGGAACTTATTGTTTATTCAAAGGATACTTTCGACTTTTAGTAGCCTAGAATGCGTCTGGAGTTGATAACGATTTAGACATCTCTCTTTTTTTACACTTTGAAGTATGAAATCTTTGCTTCGAACCAATTTGAAAGTTCAATGATTGTAACGGAGAGTCGATAATTTCCAAGCGTCATAGAAAAGGAAAAAAGGAGGTTTCGTGTGAAAAAGAGTTCTTATTATTTCACAAAGTCACGGTAACTGTATTGAGTTGGAAAATACCTTTTGTCTGGAATTATTCAAGAACCTAATCGATTTTAACTTTTAAAGTCTAACGAGGCCCTGCTCGATTATATTTAGCTACACAGAATCGTTGTGATCGATTGAGAAGAGAAGCATTTCTCTCTAAAAACATATATTGACTAAATGACCGCCATGACAGGTAAACACCTTAACCATATTTGTGATTAATGATCTTAAGTTTTAATTTAGGATTTAGTTTTTTTAGTTGTTCAATCTTTATCTGGTGAAAAAAAAAAGTTTGCGAAGTAAAATATTATCACAGCAGAGATTAAATGAATTGACAAGATTTAATCAATCGTATTTTAAAGATTGACTGATCACAAAAACCTCAGTACCATAATAATGTTTTACCAGGTGTAATGTTCTTAAAAAAATATGCTAAATAAATTATACGTTATCACTTGATTACTTTTTTATTTTCATTTCGTAATTTTGTTAATAAATAATTATATTGAAAACGAATGAAATTTCTTTTCCAATATTCCTTTGTCTTTGTTATTTCCATTGAATATTTCCTCTTTAGTTTTTGTCTTTTGCAAGAGAGAGATCTGTGCTTCCGTCAAAAGCATCGAACTTGAAAATGTGACCCTCGGTCTTCAACAAGTAGATGTTCATCCTACAACTGATAAAAAGGAAGCTGTCCGAGCGCAATTTACGATCTCATTAAAGGCAGTTGACGAAACCCGAGATGAAATATTATCACCACTAGAATGATTCATCAGATTTTTCGCAATGCTGTTTTCATCAGGAATTAATAAAATTTTTGTACAAAAATATTTCTTTGATTAAGGAATTAATGCAAAATAAATCACGGCGCATTTTAACTCGATATAATTAAATTCTTTTCGCGATAATTCACATGACTTTCCAACTGATAAACTGTGATAGGAAGGGAGAACAAATCTGGGATATAGAGGTGGAGATAGTAGTGTTGTTCTATCAAGATCAAATTAGACACTATTTACTTCGCATTGGTTTAATAATAATAATAATAATAATAATGACAATGATGATGATGATGATGGGAACTCAGTTCGTTCTATGCCATAGAATACCATATGACCTTCGTCTTGAGAAATAAAACTCCGATGAGAAGTCATATCAAAACCTGAACACAAACAACAACAATAATAGTAATAATAATAATAATGATAATAATAAACAAAATAATACATCACGCATAGTTAGGAAATTTATGGACACAACCACACATCCCCAATCATTCCTGCGCACGTCTTTGCACTTGGCAATATGTGCTTTGGTCCGTGAACCGCCATGTTGTGTTAGCTGGGGAAACCCATGGTTTGAAACTTTTACTTTAAATAATAATAACATTGTCTTTATCTGTTACATTTGCTTTGAAGTACTGCTTTGTAAACTTTCTTATCAGATAAAGATAAACAATTGAAAATATCAATGGATCATAAATTAAATCATTAAGTTTATTGAATAATAATAATAAAAAAATAGCTTGCAAATATATATATATATATATACTCTTTTTTTTTTGAGATTAGATCTATTTTAAATAGTTTAAGATTACGAACATACGTAAAGGAATTTAGTGACTTTTTATTTAATAAATATATTTACAACCTATATCTTAACTTGGAATGCACATATTCGCTGTTCTTCGCAGTAAGTACGAGACTTCCTAGGAACTTATTTATTTATTACTTTATTTATTTATTTGTTTACTTATTTTTTTTATTTATTTGACCATACCATATGAAGACACACATTAAGCGGACAATAATAAAACTTTAACATTTTATTAAATTTATAAGTATTTTGAAATAGAAATAATTTTTGTAAAGATTAATTAAAAAAAAGTGATAAAATTAATTGATACATATTTATAGATATACTGATCTGAAAACATCAATCGAAAAATATGTATATTTTTAATAGATTTCCCAGTAATGTAAGTTTAAATTTATTTAAAAATTTTTTTTTCAAGAACTCAAAAGATATCTTGATATTACCTCTAAATATGTAAATAATACTAACATTTTTAATATAATTACAGCAGATTTTGAAAACTTATTTACAAATATACATTTAGATTCTTTATTAAAACAAATGGAATTCTTAATTTCTGAATTTAATATAAACAATTTATTTGGTATTTCTATTAGTAAATTTCTTAATTTTCTTAATACTTTTACTACGTAATACTGTAACATAGTAACATAGTTTTCCTTGATTATCACTAACAAATTCTAAATCTATCTATCTATTTATCGATATAATTTGTTAGCTACAATTATGTTGAAGTGAATGATGTTATTGAAATTACAATTATTATACTTATTAGTGAATGATATTACGTTGCTCAATAAAAGAGCATAGAAATTTCAATATTTTTATTATTCCGTGTCTTCAGCATATTTTAGGCATACACCATGTCATATAGTGAGTGATTTTTTTCCCCCTTAGCTATTTCCACATTCAATATGATAAAAAATCCAATCTATTAAGTTAAAAATCCTTTAATTTATTATAAAAAAATGCAGAGTTTTAGGGAGTGATTCAATATACTTCTAATGTCACTTAATAACAAATAATCCCATTGGAAATGAAGGCATTTTAACATTATCTGCTCAGCCTTCAAAGATCAAATATCATTCGATCTTGATCCATTTGTCTAAAAAGTTTTATTATTATTGTGATTTGATTTTTGCAAACAGCAATTAAGCCAAGGTTATGATAATCAATTAAAAAAAATTGGGAAGGAGAAGAGAACATAACCTTTGATATTTATAACCTACATTTACAAAATTGTGAGTACTTGACACAATTATTTAATACTTTTGATCTTTTTTTTTTTTTCAAAAAAGTTTATTCTAATAAGATCGTTTCTCGTCTAAGACTGAGAACTTCCTCTGACAAATGGTGAGTTAGTGAAAGCTCCACTAGTTTTATCGGAAATTTAATTATTGTAACAGGGAATGAGTGAAATACAGTATTTATAACATATTTAGTGATTGGAAAGTCGAAGAAATTTTGCTTTTCGTTTTAAGAGAATATTTGTTACAATTTGTTTTGTTCCCGTGTCCAAAGTGGTGCTGACAGTGTTCTTTGTTTTGAAATAATCCTTCTTTATATAGGTTTGTGTAGTCCTACCGTAATGTTGCATTTTGTTTTGACTATAGAATTTAGTGAATCGCATTTTTGTCTCTTTCAATTGTTTTATTTTGATGGAGGTTCATAATTTTGTTGTTCTCATTGATAATTTGATTTACCGTATTTGAGCTTTGTGTGTTTTTCATATGTATAAGCAGTTCTTTAGATTACGAACTACAACGTGAGTAACTTATATGAATGCAATTCGGGCACAGCTCAAGGCCAAAGCCTTCCATGAGACTGATATGCCTGTACCTGGGTTCGAATCCCGGCTATTTCTTTCTTTCTTGCTTGTTGTGTGTTTCTCTTCCTTTCAACAACTTGTTCTCAATTTCATACCTTGCTGCTGTCGCAGCGTAGCCTCTATCATTCAAAATCGCTCACTGAAATATTTTTCCAAACAAACAAACCTCTATTGATGAGCAGTTATTGCCGTACAACATAAAGCATATATATATATATATATATATCGTTGCATTTTAGGCCAAAAAATAAATCAATGCTTATTGAAATTCCGCAGTAGTAAATATTTCCACCCCCTCGTCCTTCTTTCCTCTGCAAGCAAAAAAATGTACAAAAAAAATATTAAATTTGGGCTTGGCCACTTGGATCTTCGGAACACTGTGGTATGTTACCAAAAAACTTGTTATGAGACAGCCATTGTCCATCGTACTTAAATCTAAAAATTTAATTACTGGATGAAAATTGAAAATAAAAATTATCTTTCCTTTTTTAATTTAGTTAGTATTTAACTCTTCGATGCTATCTGTTAAGCCGTCATGATAAATAGACTACGATTCCGTGAATGTTTGCCATTGATAAAAACAATCGTCCGCTGACATTCACGCTATCATTCTGTTCAAGTGCTGCATTTTTTCTTTGTTGCAGCAGAGTGCGGTTATTCGTTTCGCTGCTGTAGGCCTGTAACAAAATTTATGTGAAATTAAAAATAAAAGAGTTACTGTAATATGGAACTGGATTTCGTCAGTATGAAATAATTAGAATCAGATTCTACACACATTGTACCAAGTGCTAGATTTGCTTGTTTGAAGGTAAGACACAAATTAAGATTTGTTTAACAACGAAAAGCAAACATGATAGAATTTTCTTTTTTCTTTTTAAGTAAAAAAATCAGAGCGAATTATGAAGCCAGTAGCGTTGATTCCGACAATATTTGTGTTACCGACAGATTTTTTTATTTTTTTTTTATTGATAAGTTAAATAAATAGTAGATAATATCAAGATTAAGTAAATAATAAAAGTGATCTTTGATTTGTAAAATTGCACTGCTTTAAAAATGTTAGCTTAAAAATACTTTTTTTTTAATTTTTGTATTGTTGTCATTCTTTTACCATTTTTGATCATTTGCATTTTCAGTGAAGAGAATAAGTTTTCGAAAATCTTTTTTGTTTTCCTCACATTGTTTATTCCTGAAAAAGCAAAGTTTTTGAAAACCTATTGTCTAATAATTGATGTAAATGAAAATCTGCTGTCGGACAGTCATTCAAACGTAATTTCAGAAAAATAAGTGAGGAAGTATTTGGAAATACTGAAAACTGTAAGAATAGCTTCATCGACAATTCCTGTCAGAGTGAATTCATAAGAATCAAATGGAACATTCCAGATGTGTGGGTTAATACGATGTGATCTCTAGATATTAGAGGCCTTGGGAGTCTAGAAATAGATTTGAGATTGGTTCAAAAGTGTAAATAATATCACATGGAAGAAGTACAGAAACTCTTGGAAATCCCAGGAAAGATTTGGAGGCTTGCAGTTTTTTTCTTTTCTTTTCTGAATGCATCTTGTGTAGGATTTGCGATTGAATATTGCGTTAGGAGAATGAAAGTGGCTATATTCCTCAACTTTTGAGTTCTGTGGTGACTAAAACGAAATGATTTCTTGTGATATCTGCAACATCTTATATGTCTACATCCTTATATATAATCGTACTGGTATTGAGATCTTTCGATTACTCAGTGAAATTCGTTTTCAAAAAAAAAAAATTATGACGAAATCTCCTCCATAATTTGGTTATATCTCGAATGATTTAGTGTAGCTTAATCTCTCAAGATCAGTATCCGATTCAAATCACTCTTTTAGAAATTGCTTAACTCGAAAGTAAGAATCGTAATTCCCTGTGTAATTCTCCAGCATTTAACTTCTTAATTCCATGACTGCTGGATACTGTATTCTACTTACTGCAGCTACGTGAAACTGAGTGAATACTGGAAATGACTTAAGACAAATACCTCTATTACAGGTGTCATCTTGAGGTTGAATACTAATTGCTTATGGTTAAATTTTGTCCCTGCACATGTGGCAAGGGATAAAATAAAGATAATCAAATAGCATAAAACACTCTCTCATCGTTAATATAGTTTATAGAAGTATGTGTTCTTATGGTCTACAGAAATCTGTTGAGACAGAGTTGTTTTGTTATGTCTGGGAAGTAAAATATCTTTCAAAGCAATGATTCTCCTGCATTTCAAACAAAAGAACAAGCATCTGTGTGAACTCATTAGCACTCCAGGCACGGTCCAAAATATCCTTCTGTTTGGATCTGAGTTCGATTCCTGAGGAGATTATTTGGGTGTATCTATTCTTTTTTTAAATTTTTACCTTATGACGTCAGTAGGATGCAAAAGGTTGACTTCTTTTCCATATGACAAGAAAGGCTTGTTCGAAATATCTTGTTGCTGATAAAAGAGCGTTGTATGTAAATGAGGATAAAGTTTAAGGAAAAAAACTGTTTTATTATGGTATGACGCACTCTGCCAACGCTATTTTGATGTAATACATTTTCCGATCTAACTCTAGTGTCCAATTCCCAATTTGAAAAAAGAACAAAGCAAACGAATAAACAATTTCACCTAAGAGAATTAGATGAACTACTCGCATTCAAATTGACGTAACCGATCCAAGTGCAGGTAAATTTACAGATTCAGACTATAACGCTCCTTGATCTCGCTCACTTCATTTGTAATGATAAAGTCCAGAAGGAACAAGGAGTTTATGTTCGCGTTGAGATGTTTGCGATCCGCATTGCTTTGGAAGACCAGTCATTTGATATGGTGAAATTAGAATCTCAGGTGTTTAGAATAACAGAATTTAATATCATGGATGGATAGTTTCAAGATGAGGCAACAAAAAAAAGGTCACGTGTCGAAAAGGTATGGTCAATATCGCCAAAGTTCCATTGCTAGTGCTGACCAATATCTTATCACTAAGACGCCACCGGAGTCTTAGACAATTGTTCTAGAGCTCTCTCTAGCTATTGGGAAAATTGTTTCTTATAAGACTATATATTGAAAGCTTTTATGCACAAAAAACATCTCTCTTAATTTCCCTACAGCTATGATCAATGGACCAACATTCACAGTTGAATCGTGATTCAGTTTAACTCACTATTCTCAGCGTCGTTCTGAGAATAGCTTTCTGCTTTTTAATCCTCTGGATAGATTGGGAATTCAGTTTCAAATTTTTGAAGAGATTTCTTTGTGTAGGACTTTTTTCGTAACCTTTGTAAGAGTTTTCCGATGGATGTCGACCAATGAATTATGCTAAAAAGGTTTAACGATTTCCTTGAGATCGATGTTCTCGAAAGTTTCCTTAGTCGATCAGATCTATAAATTTGAAACGATAGAAGACCGATCGCTTTGTACTCCAAATCAACCTCTTCTTCGAAATCTAATGTGTCCTAATCGTGTAACTCGTGATGTCAGTTAAGTGACAATTTCCTCATTTGTGATATGAAAAGATGATTCTCTATTAACCATCTGATTGAATATGATTTACAGCTTATTTTGGAGTCCCGTGGTATTTAATCACTCTTTTACAAAATATATCCATATTTTTAACTGTTAAATGTTACTTTCCCTTATGATTCGAAGTAAGTAGGCAAATTGATTATGCACACGTTCACTTTTCTTTATCTTATGTTATGTAGAGAGCTGATATTTGTCAAAACTGCTCTTGGCATTTTAATTTAGGGCTACTGTGCCCTAAATTAAAAAAAAAAAACCGAATAAAGGTGATGTAGTTCATTAACAAAATGGAATGAGACCTTATTGTTCAGATGACATCAGGCAATATACAATAACCAGTATCTTTATTTTTTTTTGCTTTTTTGAATACAAGCCTTTTTAAGGCGGATTTCTAATTGTAGGTTTTTTTTTATATAGAAACAGGAGTTCTTATAATCTTCTTAGAAGTTCACATTACTATTAATAGAATTTACAAATTTAAAAAATTGTCCATATTGCCTTTTAGTTCCCGTCCATATAATGAGCACATCATCCGCATACCTGTAATATTTAAAATTATTTTTGTCCCATTTCAGTATTTTATTATATTAAAGCTTATTTAAATTGCATAGTGTACCAGATAACGGCTCCCCATGCGAAAAAATTTGCATTGTTTGTAAATTTTTTCTTTGATTTTGAGATAAGAATTATTACATACTAAAGGAACAAAAATAATTTTAAATATTGCAGGTATGAGGATGATGTGCTCATCATATGGACGGGAACTAAAAGACAGTATGGACAATTTTTTTTTAAATCTTCTTATTAATAAACATTAAGTTAGAATATTTTTTTTATCTTGAAAAACGAACTTGATTCATTAAAGATTATAATAATAATAATAATAATAATAATAATAATAATAATAATAATAATAATAATAATAATAATAAAAAGCCCTCATCCAATTTATTTATTTTTATGCTCTTTTTCTTTTTCAGATCAGCAACATAGCATTCAATACGGATCATCCGGAGAAAGATGAATGTGTTGCCTCCAAACAGAATGGATCCAGTCTCTTGAACAACAAAAATCACGTGGTCACCGAATCCACCATGAATTCGAACGAGATTGAAATGAGCCCCTATAAGAAACTGTGTTCCTGCGAAGAGGACGGCAAAAGCTGCGCGTGCAAAAGCCACAACATCCCAAACACTAGGCTACAACTTTGGAACCGGTGGAAGTCCATTGCTATGGGGGTGGTTATTGCACTGGTGGTGGTGTGGTTGATCGTCTACGTGGGTCTAAGTCAAAAGAAAGTTATTTGAAATAGAACAGGATTTTTTTTTAAAAGGAACAAATTAAAAAGAAAGAAAATAAAAGAAAAGCACCAAAATTACCAGCCTCTGTTTGAACTCTTAAACCGTTCTTCCTGATTTAGGTGGAAAAATTCTTGTGATATTTATTGGGACCAAAATGTGTCGTCAAGATTTAAAATTTTTGTATCAAAACTAGTGAAATATTTTTTTTTATCCATTAAAAAAATGTTGTTTTAATAACAATATTCAGGTGATTATTTAAGTGAATTTTATTAGTGATTGAAGGTTTCATTGAAATGTTTTGTTTTTTATCGAGTGAAGATGTAATAGCCTTGTGTTATGCAAATGTGTGTGTGTGTGTTTTTTTTTTTTGCATAATATGTGAATATTTGTGTATAACTGAGTTTTCTAAAATAGAAAACGAGAGGATTTAACCCATTAAATGAAGGGTTAATTTCTTATTTCTCATTGTTATGTAATACTTTGATCTTGTTTGACATTTAGAATCCAATGGCATCATTGAATATATTAATAGGATTTCTAGCAAATCTATTTGTTAAATTTTTTCCCCTCTTCTTAAAATAATTTTCATAAATGTCGACCTTCAAAGAACATTTAAGACTGACTTAATCTTTAAATTGCATATTTCTTTACTGTTATCGCGATCTAAATGAGTTGATCCAAATATCCAGTAATTGCTCATTATTCACGCTGATGTTCTGCGATTATTGAAAAAAGTCGATAATTCACTTATAGTTATTTTATTTTATTTTTTTATATCTTTATCCTCTAATCTGACCTAGAATGCAAAATGGATTTTGACACTTCGAGTGAGTTTCACTCATGTTAGCATCTTCTGTGCTCGCTCTCTCTCTAGGTAGAAGGCCACGGAAACGACTTATCCGAGGCACGGACAAAGCGAAAGGGTAAACTTCATGTAATTCTCATCATTTCCTGAAGAAGGCTGAAGGAACCGAGCCGAAATATTGAGTAAAACTCACTCGGAATGGGAAAATCCTTCAAACAAGAGTATATCCTATTATAATGGCCCATTTTTCCTTCAGAACCAAGTTAATTAGATGGTTTTCAATTTTATACTTTCACGTAGTTTAGTTTAGTAGTGTTGTTTAGTTCGAAAAAAAATAGAGCGTCCTCTATTTCAAGCTAAAAAAAAAAAAGCAAAATTATTAATAGTGAAACAGGTAAGCGAAAAATGAATTATTCAGCTGTCAATTTAACAATAAAACACACTTTGCGAAACCTCCCTACCAGCAATTCTTTATTTTTTTAGATGCTGCTATAGTATAAATTAGGATAACAAAATGAATCAAGCAACCGAAATTAAAAAACAAAACAAAAAAACTTCGATGTAACGTGTGTAAAATTAATATTTAATTTAAAAAAAAAATTAGCCAACACACAACTTAAAAGTTTAAAAGGTCATTTTAACGCTTTTATACCACGACGTTTCGACTGGTCTTAATCAGCCATTTACAAGTCCCAACCGAAACGTCGTTGTATATTTTTTAATGTGTTAAAACAACCTTTTAAACTTTTAAGTTGTGTGTTGGCCAACATTTTTTTTTTTTTTTAAATTAAGAAAAGAACAAGCCTGATTTCAAATACTGACATCTTTCAAAGTGCACCGTTACTTTAATGAAGGGATCTCCAATTAAAAAAAAAATAGTAAATAAACCTTACATATACAGGCTATAGTTTTGAAACATTACAGCACTCAAACATTTGATTAAACATGTAAATAATAATGATTTGGGCTTTTATCAAAATGTGTCCTGTAATGCCATATTTCTAAAATTACTTACGAAACAAAGCTTCTTTAATTATTAAGACTATATTTTTGAATATATATATATATATATATATATATATAAGCCATACAGTGATATGTGATTTGAAATACCAATATCAAAAAAACTAATCACTGTTTTAGAAGTGCCAATATCAAAAAACAAATCACTGTTTCCATGGAGATATAATTTGAATATCCCCACTTCTTCAGTGGCGAATTTTGGAAATAATTTAGAAACTAAAGCTAAATTGCAAATGATTAATTGAAATCTTTGCTTTACGAAATTTGAAGACCACCAGCTTCAAGTTTTGTGTGCTGGATTATATATACCTAATTTTGTAGTATTATGTATTCATGACTACTTATTAAGGTAATTCAATATATTTTAAT
>JAFIDM010079849.1:0-12209 GCA_023159025.1 Thereuonema tuberculata | reverse complement strand
TATTTAGTCAAATTTATATTTAAATTTTAGATAGTTAAGATAAAATCTTTTAATTTCAAATTTAGATTTATATTTTAATTTTTAAGATTAATATTTAGGTAAATTTAAAATAAATTTGAATTTGAAAGCGCAAAGTCTTATTATGTTGCGCTTTAGTTTCTAAATTATTTCCAAAATTCGCCACTGAAGAAGTGGGGATATTCAAATTATATCTCCATGGAAACAGTGATTTGTTTTTTGATATTTGCACTTCTAAAACAATGATTAGTTTTTTTGATATTGGTGTTTCAAATCACATATCACTGTCTGGCTTATTATAGGTTTAGTAATATAAGTTAATTTTTATTCTTATATTCTACGCTTCTTGAATTCTAAATTGCAAATGATTAATTGAAATCTTTGCTTTACGAAATTTCAAGACCACCAGCTTCAAGTTTTGTGTGTTGGATTATATACACTCATGGACAAAAAAATTAGCGCACCAAGAAGGAGTCGTCAAAATGAAACGAAAATTTACATACGTAATGACTACTTTGATATAAGTAAATGATAAGAAAATCAAAGAAAAAGGATAATTTATTTCAGAGAAAAAGGCAAAAGAACGGAGGAGTTAATACTCCGTTGGACCCCCTCTAGCGCGAATGCACGATGCGATACGAACGGGCATTGAGTCATACAAGTTCTGTATGATGTCTTGAGACATTTCGTTCCATATTTGCTGTAACCTTGCCTCTAGTTCGTTCAAACTCGTGGGATGCCCAACTCGTCGTCCCAAATGATCCCAGATATGCTCGATTGGAGACAAATCTGGGGATCGGGCAGGCCAAGGAAGGGTAGTAACAGTGCGGAGACAGTCTTGTGACACCCTTGCCGTATGAGGCCGAGCATTGTCTTGTTGAAAAATGGCTCCTGGGAGCCGTTGCATGAGTGGCAACACATGTGGTTGCAGGATTTCATGAACATACCGCTGGGCTGTCATGGTGCCACGGAACAATACTAGGGGTGACCGTGTATTGTAGGCAATGGCACCCCATACCATCACACCAGCTGTGGGAGCGGTGTGTCGCTGTACAGCAAAGGCAGGATTGAAGCGTTCACCACGGGCTCTCCACACACGAACACGATTGTCATCACTGCCGAGATTGAATCTGGATTCGTCGCTAAAGACGACCTGGTTCCATTCCGCTGCAGTCCAGTTTCCTCGTGCGCGGCAAAACTCCAAACGGAGGCGTCGATGGGTGGGCGTCAAGGGCAGCACACGTAATGGGCGCCGCGATACCAACTATCCTTCAGCCAGGCGCCTTCGTATGGTTCGGAAGACACAGCGGCCCCTAGTGAAGGTGCTACCTGTGCCTGGATGGCGGCCGATGAAGCAGTTGGCTGTACGCGTGCATTTCTGACTATGTGGCTGTCTTCTTGACGACTGGTCTGTCGAGGGCGTCCTGAGCCTGGTCTTCGTGTACATGACATCTCTCGGGTCCATTGGTCCCAACACCTCCTCACAACACAATCAGAGCGGCCTAATTGACGAGCTACTCGCCTAGCTGACCACCCAGCTTCCATCATCCCGACGATTCTCCCTCTCTCAAACTGCGACAACTGCATATACTGTCTTCGAACACGGCGTAATGGCATGTCTACCTCAGCTCTTCCTTTGTAAATGATTCAGCACACTCAAACAAGTTTTGGTTACCTGTTTTATACTCCACAGAGTGCGATGTTCAACGCCCTCTACCGGCTATACGTAATGCGCAATCACGCTGCATTTCTAATCATTTGCATATCTCTCCGACATGTACCTTCATTGCAAGTTTCGTTACGATCCCGCAATTATTTCTTGGTGCGCTAATTTTTTTGTCCATGAGTATATATATATATCAGTGGCGGATATAGAATGGGGTGGGGGCCCGGGCCAAAAAATCTATTCAACTAAACAAAAAAACAATGAAAATCTATCTGTTCAACCCAAAAAACGTTCGGAGGACATATCTTAATTATTTCGGGAGGGGCCCGGGCCCCCTTGGCCCCCCCCTTATATACGCCCCTGATATATATATATATTCATATATATACACGTAGCCATCTGTTTCTTATGAATTTACATATTATATAAATAAGGTTCCAATAAGAAACAGATGGCTACGAGAAGTATATTGAGAAAGGCAATCTAAGGTGAACGACATCATCTTTAGGCTTTACGAGGTCTGTAAACAGTTCCAATAAGGATTCCTGAAGGAGAGGACAGTTTTTATAAGCAATGATATTACGAAACAAAAAACATGAATATTTTATTTAATTTTATTAGTAGTAATATTTTAGTTATTTTTATTTTGCCATTATTTTTTATTAAATTATGTGCTGTACAGACTAGCTGCATGTTAGTTGCTGTCATTACACAAATATTTAAATAAACTTCTAAAAGTTTTCGAATTAGGGATCGTCATCTGTGAAATAGCATAAGGTGGTGATCAGAGGAAAAGTCCTGAGGATTGAGGTCTGGTGAGAGCGATGGGCAAGCAGCGAATCTACCGACCAGGGAACTTACTCAGGAAAGCTTGAAAGCAGAAAAGAAGCCAAAAATTTAACGTGCTGTGCAAAGAATTGAGAAACAAAAAGACAAGAAACAAAAGAACAGCACCTGAATCAATTGGAAAATTGCCTTTTTTGGCTTCTTTTCTGCCTTATTTTCTTAAAATAACTTTCTTTGAGCCTTCTGCTCTTTTATTAAAATCCTTTCATCCCTACGAGTCGTAGGAAAAGGATTTCGTTGATGTCGAGAGACACAACATTTTATTTTTCTTGCTTTTCCTTTGGTGGGGGCCGCTTCCAGGTAGGCGGTGGCTCTCATCAATAGGATCTTGCCTTTCCGAGTCTTTTATCGGGAGAGGCAGGGTTGGGCTGACGAGTCCATAGAAGGACGAAACGGCCGTACCCAACTCCTCTCCTAATAATTGAATCGGAAAGGCAATTTTCCAATTGATTCAGGTGCTGTTCTTTTGTTTCTTGTCTTTTTGTTTCTCAATTCTTTGCACAGCACGTTAAATTTTTGGCTTCTTTTCTGCCTTATTTTCAGAAAATATAATTTTTGCTATTCTTCACCGATGAACAACGACAAGAAGTAATGGAATATTCTTAACAATTCAGACACTGAAAAAAAATATTCATTAATTATATATAAAAAAGAAAATCTAAATAAAAGTTGAGGATATCAGCGGTTAAAAGATAATTCATCACTACAACAAATGTTAAAAATTATTCTTATTATCAAAATAAAAAAAATAAAGCTAAAACTGGAGAAAGTATTACCAGAACATAGTGAAGGACGAAAACTGCTGAAAGGTCAATGAATATATGAGAAATACTCAGAAAATATTAGTTTAATTAATTAAAAAAAGTCTTTCTGAGAAATTAATAGAATGGTGGTTGTTTTCAAATAAAAAAAAACACTAACAAATTGTAATTGCTGGCATAAATGTTTTAAGATATTGGCAACAGAGCAAACGTTGACAAAGAGAACATAATTCATCAATATAAGAAGGTAGCACTCATTTTATCAAAAGTAAACATTTAATAATTGTGACAAATTAATAGAAGAACTGTGAAAGTTCTTCAGCAGACATAAGATAATTAAAAATTTCTTAAAATATTTTATTATCTTATAAAAGCGTTATTCTGTGTCATTGTCATTGTTAATTTGCTAAATAAATAAGGATTTTGGAGCGAAGCGACGGTACCCGTCTAGTAAAGAATATAAAAGCATTAGAGTAAAACAGAGCCAACACAACTGAAGTTGAGAGGTTTCCATTAGGTTCGCTAGGATTTCCATTAGGGTAAGAAGAGTTTCTGAAATATCATGATTGCAAGCAGGAGACTTAAGGCATTTATCTTAAAACAGTGTGATATAAGCTTAATTAAAGTTTTCTTAAATTTTTTTAGAAATATAATTACTGTTTCGTTTTAAAGTGTTTTCATCTTGATTAAAATACCGAAATGTTAAATTGTAATTTTAATCATGTTTTCATATTTTGGATTGATTTTTTTTGGCTAGATAACCTGAATCCCCCTCCCTCCTGCTAAGTTCGAGGCCTGGGGCGAAGGTCACGCTCGAAGGATAGCTACTATCATAGGGTACTCTTCATTTTGAAGGTTCTGTGAAATTGAATATCGTAGACATCAGTATAATTATTAATGAACCTCAGAAGTATCTATTACTATCGAAGGAAGATCTACAATGAGGTTATAAAGACATTGCTAGTGAATCAAAACAACAGGATGATTAATATTCCGTAAAAGAAAAAAAACTAATTGAAAAATTCAACAGATTTAAGATTCAGTCATCCTTTACCCCTGTAAATCAGTAGGATTCAGGATTGGCTAAGTCGGAAGATCTGAATGCCCAGAGATAAAGAAAAAAAAAAAGGAAAAAATATTATTTTCATCCAAATCACCTGATCAGTAGTGACTGCCTTAAGAGTCAAAAGAAGAAAAAAAATCGTTCGCATTAGCCAAGTCTAGAATTTTTTTTTTTTTTTTTTATAGCCAAAAAAAACAAAAACAAAAGTATTAAGTTAGAAATACTAACAGAGATCGTATCAAATACATGGAAATTATTAAAAAAAGAAAGGCTAGCTTTACAGAGTCTAATGAAATAATCAGAACCATCAGTCAGTATAAAATGTAGGGTTATATTTTAGGCAATGATGTGTGGGGGATTATGAGGGGTTGATGATCCCCACCCCCCCATTTGCAACAGAAAATGAAAGTATCCAGCCATTTGGAAAAAGGAACCATCTTTTTTTCCTTTGAAATTCAAATGAAACGACGTTTTCAAAGTGGAAGCGTATCCGCCAGCAATTGCTGAAAAACGGCTAACAAAGTAGACAATTCCTGCCACCAATGGATGGCAATGGAATCTAAAAACGGAAGTCAGCCAACTTCATGATCTTGTTCCCAAGCGCCTTGATGTCAAGGATTATGTTGTTCAATCTAGAGAATTTAAATTTTAAGACAAAATCAGGATTAGATAATCAAAAGCTCTGTTGAACATCTTGTAGTTCGTCATATCTTTGTATTTTCAATATTGGATCATTTAGTTGTGTATTCACTTCTCAAACCCCACCCTCTCCCCAACTTCTTTTTTTTCTATGGGAAATTAAATCCTAAGGCAGTGACTATTTACCTGCCATTCTTAAGACTCTCTCGATCTAGAACTTTCTTATTCTTCTCAATAGTAATTCAAATCAGCAAATCTCACTAATTTACTAATAAACATCTCTACAAACCACTGATCTTTCTGATAATCAAAATCATTCGTTTCTTTCGTATGCTTACCTAGTAACTGAGCTACTATTCCTCTAAAGGTTCACGGTTCTTCTAACCTTAATGCAAATACCTTTGGACTTTAGCATCAAAAGCACAATAGAAAGCACGGAATGTTTCCCAGTTAACACCATATAGCTATTAAGGTCCAAACCTTTATCACTATCTTTCTTTAGAGTATCTTTCGAAAACACTTTTTGGGATAGAATACAGAAGATGAATGGTCTCAATTTCTCACCATTTAACAATTTTGAAAACTGGAATGAAATAGACAGCATTTGTGGTGAACTTAAAATGTGTGGACGAGCAAGAACTCCTTGCAGAAAGACAATATATATTGTTCCCTTTTCTTTAGATGAGTTACTAACGTCCTTTAGATATGTAATAACACCGTTGACATAACAATTGCCAAATTCTGGATATTTCTCAATTGACAAGTCTTTCCATATTCATTAAGCAAATTCTTTTTTTTGGCAGTAAGTATTTGCTAAGTTTGAAAATAAGTTTGTCTGTTAGATCTTGACGTATTGCACTTCGATGTGCAATTTTTACTTTAAAGCCAAGGCACAAAGAAACAGAGGCTAAGCTGCGCCAAGAACAAGGTATGAAACTGAGAATAAGTCGTTGAAAGAGAGGAGAACATACAGAAGAATGAAGGAAATATGCCAAGCTACTATTACGATTTGAATCCAAGTTCGGGAGTATCACATATTCATGACAGGTCGGCCACTCTATCCTGAACACTCTACTATTTTCATTTTCAAAGACTTTCCACATCTCTCGTCTCCCCACCCATTAACGCATTAAGGTTGAAACCTTAAAGGATACAGACACAACTGAAAAAAAATCTCTGAATCTTCATTGGCAGTTTAATGAAATATGTATTAGAATAGAAAATATAAACGGCTTCTTATTTGAAACATTAGTTAAAAGTTATGCTAACATCAAGATGTAATGTAATTTATAATTTACTTATGAATTTTCTATTTCGAAATCAGTATTTTTAATAAAGCTTAATTTTACAGATTTAAGCTGGTTTTTTTTTTAACTAAGTTGAAAGTTGGCAGATAAATTTAATGGAAATAATGTTGAATAGTAAGTGTATTACCACACAACGAATACAATTGGCAAACAGTGTCGTTTCGCTCTCAGAAACTCAGTAAGAAATCAGTATTTCTTCGTATTTTTTAAGTAGAAAATTTTGAAATATTCATGAAATGAGAACAGACGAAAGTACTTGAATGTTTATATTATTTCTTTAAATACAAATATTCATCTGTAGTTAGCATTGTATTCTGAATTCATTAGAAAAATTCAATTTTATAGATATAAGAAAATGATAAAAATAGTTTTAATAGTTAACCTGTTAAGTACCGTACATCCCACAATTGGCCCTAGTTGCCGAGGAGCTGGAGATAAATTTCCAGCAAACTTACCCATCAGTAATAAGTCAACTCAATGTTCGCCCACTTGTAACCACATGCAATTTTCTTGGATCCTTAAAAAAAAAAATCATTGCCATCGGGAATTGAACTCGGTATCTTCAGCTCACAGTACTGTACCACGGGATAAGAGTAAATTTAGAGAAGATCGTTGCCCGTTAAGTTAAAACACTTTCGAGATCTTAGGAATACAGACTAATCGATTGGGGCCATAAGGCTAAAAACACATTAAACTATTAAACTTTACAAAAGAGATCACTTAAGTAGACTACGGCGAAAATGATTAAGACTAACTAGTTGCAGCCCGTGAAATATTCATGGAAGTAAACCAAATACTACGTTTTAGAAATACCTAGCGCTGACCGAAGGACCATCGTTATACGATTCTTGATTTTTTTAATATCAACATGCTTTCCTGGTTACTTTCGGCAAAATAAGTTAACCTTCTGCCCTAAAATAATAGGCTCCCCCAAATTGAGCCTATGAGAGAGTGCCCTACAATGCCTTACAGGGGCATAGGAATTATTTCTAGTTATTTTGTTTTATTATTCACTATATGAATAGATGCAAAAGTTTATATTAATTTGTTTATACTTAAGTATTCATTTTTTAAAAAACACACTAACAAAAATAAAAATACATTTTAAAATATTATCTCTCCGACTCTCTCCACTTTGATGACAAACAAACGTACATCATTTTTTTTGCGTATTAATAGAATGATTTGATATAGTTTTGTATGAGGGATTTCCCGCCTCATGATGAGATTCACTCGATATTTCTGCCTGGTTCCTCGAGCCTTTTTCAGGAGATGTAGATAGTTACAAAAGTTCCACTGATTCTCTCCGGGATAAGTTGTTTTCGTGGTCTCCTCCTCGCAAGATAAACCGAGACACAAGCATCGTTCAGTAATACAATAAATTGTTACTCTCCAGAGTTAAAAAAGTTAACCAATTATAAAAATAAAAAACAAAAATTAAACAAATGTGTTCTGACCTTAATCTTTTAATATTTCTTGAATATGAACGTGTAAATTTCTTTGTAGCTTATTTTATATTGCCTGCCATGCATTAAATAGTTCTTTAAGTTTTGATATTCCTTACAATTGTTTTTTATTAATTTCTAGTTAATCTGGTTTTCATCAAACTAAAGTGAACATTGATAAATGAAAAGGTGAACTTTCAATGGAAATCACAAGTTTTGTAAACATAGCAGTTTTTATCAAATTATCTGAAATGGAAAGTAGATATTTTTCGAAGCCAATGGAAGCATGATGTTTAGTTTCATTATCGAAACTAATTTATTAAAAACATTTGACTTGTTAGGAAATATTGAGCTGTTTAAGGCGAAATAAACTAAGATCTCTTTTAAATTGTAAAAAAAAATTCTGATCAAAAATTAAAAAAGTAATTTTAAGCCAATAACTATATTACTAAAATCTTTTATTTCTCTGTCTGTCTGGCGCAATTTTCTGTGAGAATGGAAAATAGAAATAATTTTTTTAATGAAACATCCGCGACAGGAATCGAACCTGCAACTTCTCATCCGAAGTCAGATGTCTTATCCATTAGGCCATAGGGACTACAACTCTCTTCATATTGTTTTTTTACTTATATCTCCTTTCCTTTCCCCCATCAATAAAGAATGTATTCAATCTTTTTTTTTGAATCTCAAGATTGTTTATTTATTTCCCATCCGTCAGTTTATTTGTAATTCGAAACTGACAATTAGAACTATAATTGCCGAAACGTTGCAATATTTTAAATATTCTTACTTAACCAAATTCTAAGTGATATTGAAAAATATGTGCATGTACACGGCAGATGTTGGAGACAAGAAAGAAAGAAGCACTCTTTTTTTTTGAGGTGGAATACCGAAAAAATCACTATTTGCAGCTCAAAAACCATCAATATTTGTAACTCAAACGCCACTGAAAATTGGCAATTACTACAAAAATGAGAGTCAAAAATGAAAGAAGCAGTACTTTTATTAGCTAGAATACTGAAAAAAAACTATTGTAACTCAGAAACCACTGAAAAGTAACAATCTACAGTATATTACTAAAATCTTTTATTTCTCTGTCTGTCTGTATGTCCGTAGCAATTTTCTGAGAGAATGGAAAATAGAAATAATGTTTACAATGAAACATCCGTGACAGGAATCGAACCTGCAACCTTCTGATCCGAAGTCAGACGTCTTATCCATTAGGCTATGAGGACTACAACTCTTTTCATATTGCTTTTTGACTTATCTCTCCTTCCCCTTCCCCCATCAATAAGGAATATTCAATCTTTTTTTTTTGAATCTCAAGATTGTTTATTTATTTCCCATCCGTCAGTTTATTTGTAATTCGAAACTGACAATTAGAACTATAATTGCCGAAATATTGCAATATTTTAAGTATTCTTCCTTAACCAAATTCTATGTGATATTGAAAAATAAGCGCGTATACACGGCAGATTTGGAGT
This sequence comes from Thereuonema tuberculata, assembly GCA_023159025.1. Lineage (NCBI taxonomy): Eukaryota > Metazoa > Arthropoda > Chilopoda > Scutigeromorpha > Scutigeridae > Thereuonema > Thereuonema tuberculata. The sequence goes on along the minus strand of JAFIDM010079849.1, from coordinate 2,980 downwards.
AAAGAAAACAGAGTCAAGACAGAAAGAAGCACCTTTTTTATGAGTTAGATTACTGAAAAACACTATTTGTAACTCAAATACCTGGCATCACATCAAAGTTAAGAACTTACCAAAGAACGAGATTGTCGATAACATCAATCGAGTGATAAGTCAAAGAATACAAGGTGAGACTAGAGAGTATATAAGTGAGAATAAAATTGATACTTCTGATAATCCACAACAGGACATCTCTATCTGCCTGAATATCTGAACTCATTGAATCTAAGCGGTATTCCTCAACATCGTTTGTCATTGAAGATTAGATCTCCAATAATGTTGTTGCAAAAAATCAATCGCAAGTTTGGACACTGCTACGGAACTCAACTTAAATGCCGTTCATTCGATAATGATCTCATAGAAGCCGAAATTTCAACAGGAACTCACAAATTAGATTTTGTTTTCATCCATAGGATGTCTATGAAACCAAACGATAATCTACTTCTATTCACTTTCACAAGAAAGCAATTTCCGATCAGGCCTTCTTACACGATATTTATCAATAAAGCTCAAGGACAGACTCTAATAAAATTGCCATCTATTTGGAGAACGTTGTCTTCACTCACGCACAACTTTATGCCTTTGAGTCACAAGTCGTCCGAATTTGGTTATCTTCACTCGAAAGAATAGTCACAATCAATTCGTCGCCAAGAATTTCATATACAAGCTACAATCTTCATTCATCATCTATATTAATAAACATCCATCTCAACATATCTCTTCTTCAAATATCTATATCAATCAATTTGCACACGGGTAATGGTTGTAATTAAGAAAAGAGATTCAAGAAAGAAAGAAGCACTATTTCTTTAAGATAGAATACTGAAAAATCACTATTTGTAACTTAAAAACCAATGTTCTTTGTAACTCAAAAACCACTGAAAAGTATATCTATATTACTAAAAGCTTTTATTTCTCTGTCTGTCTGGTGCAATTGTTGTAATTTGTGAAAATAGAAATAATTTCTACAAATTCACTACGGTAATCGATACGTCAAGAACTAACAGACAAACGTATTTTCAAACTTAGCAATGACTAACTCCCCCCCCCAAAAAAAAAAAAAAAAAAAGAATTTGCTTAATGAATATGGAAAGACTTGTCAATTGAGAAATATCCAGAATTTGGCAATTGTTATGTCAACGGTGTTATTACATATCTAAAGGACGTTAGTAACTCATCTAAAGAAAAGGGAACAATATATATTGTCTTTCTGCTAGGAGTTCTTGCTCGTCCACGCATTTTAACTTCACCACAAATGCTGTCTAAGCCATTGCAGTTTTCAAAATTATTAAAATGGTGAGAAATTGATACCATTCATCTTATGTATTCTATCCCAACAAGTGTTTTCGAAAGATACTGTAAAGAAAGATAGTGATAAAGCTTTGGACCTTAAAAACTATATGATGTTAACTGGGAAACATTCCATGCTTTCTATTGTGGTTTTGATGCTGAAGTCCAAAGATATTTGCATTAAGGTTTGAAGAATCGTGAACCTTTAAGAGGAATGGTAGCTCAGTTATTAGGTAAGAATAGGAATGAAACGAATGATTTTGATTATCATAAAGATCAGTGGTTTGTAGAGATGTTTATTAGTAAATTAGTCAGATTTGCTGATTTGACTTACTATCGAGAAGTATAAGAAATGAAAGTTCTAGATCGAGGGAGTCTTAAGAAAAGGCAGGTAAATAGTCACTGCCTTAGGATTTAATTTCCCATTGGCAAAAAAGCAGGTGGGGGTGTGGGGACGAGAAGTGAACGCACAACAAAATAATCCAATATTGAAATTACAAAGATATGACGAACTACAAGATGTTCAATAGCGCTTTTGATTATTTAATCCTGATTTTGTCTTAAAATAAAATTATGGAGATGAATATCATAAGCCTTGGCATCAGTTTATTTGTTTTTAATAACTACGGTATTGAGAAAAATAAAACATTTAGACAATTCATAAATTTGAAGTTGTAAATCAAAACTTCAAATAACACTGCTGTTAACTTCTAATACTCAAAGTTTCAGTTTAACAATATTAATAATCAAAATGTGATAGACAGATTCACTTAGGGCTCGAAAGAAATCTTTGGCCATAGCCATCCATTTACTTTGAAATTAATCACTTTTGTGGCCCTTTATTTATTTTTATTTGGGAACTTTTCTTATTTAGCCTAGAAAATATTATGAAACTTAATCTATAAATTAATAATACAATCATAAAAATAATTTTAAAAATGTTGTACGGAATTCACAAAATTATTACACAAACGATGGAGAAATTGTATTTTTTTTAACTAAACATAGTATTAATTACAACAATTAGCTAGTACTTTATTATTTTAGCTGTTTTGTGGCTTGCTAATTTTGCTTTTGTCTAATTATACAATGTATCTCCCAAATTAGACTGCAATTAAGACTGCATCCAACGAAACACTGAAGGTGGCTCCAGAGCAGTTTCTAGGTGTTCTGCCACCCTAGGCGAGAACTGAAAAATGCCACCCCCTCCCTTTCAAATGCCGCCCCCACGAAAAAAAAAAGAAAAAGACAATCCTATTTTAACAATGCTCCTCAATTCAAATTATTTTGATCACAGACGGTGGAATATAAATAAGTATCGAATTAAAATTCTGTTCCAAAACTGGAATTTTAATTTTACACTTTAAATGATGGTGTAAGCAATACACTGCATATTTAATACCTTTTGTTATTTATATTTATCTGCGAGTACAAATAGAAGATGAAGAATCAGTAACACAAAGACCTGACTTTATGTAACTTCTCTGACGAAGTTTAAATGTATCCATTTACAACATAGTTTCAATTAGGCTGTTGCTTATACCATTTCCATGTTGTCATACACAAAAATAACAGTAATTGGATAGATTAATTATGTAGAAAATTTGTTTCTTAGTGTTTTTATTCATTTCTTTGGTTGAACAACAAGGACAAT